>CM064501.1:43921536-44201536 GCA_032716605.1 Paralithodes platypus
CAGTCTACCAATCACCTCTCTCTCTCTCTCTCTTTTCGCCAACATACCCCCTATCCCCCCTCCCCTCTCCTTCCTACCATCGGAACGCGAAGTTTCTACTAAGCTTTGCCAATCCCTCCGTTTCCCCCTCACCCCCGACCACCACAATAATACCCCCTATTCAACCTTCTACCAACACCCTCACACAGAAAATAGCCTCGCAATGGGCCAACTTAATACCACTGCCCAACCTTCCATTATAATGTTATTTATAATGTTTCTCTTCGAACTATTTGTGTGTCCTTGCCCTTCGGTTTTTATGTATATTGGATATTTATCTCCTCATCTTCACTTTTATTTGCAGGAAGACCTACTAGTCATTTGGCCACATTTTTTGTCGTTCTTGCTCTGAGTTTGAAATCGGCGTGATTAAGTTTTGATTAAGATAAGAATGTATATATATATTTGTTTAATTGATTTTGTGTATTGTACACATATATAATATATATATATATATATGTGTGTGTGTGTGTGTGTGTGTGTGTGTGTGTGTGTGTGTGTGTGTGTGTGTTCACATATCACATTATACATACGTGGCAGTCTCAGTTTAGCCGTACTTTGTTATATAGGACAGTGAACTCCTTCCTTTACCACACACCTGTTGTAGCTACCATCATAACACTACCACACATTATATACCAATCTAATAATATTTTACCTGTTTTATAAGAAATTACCTCTTTCATAACCAATATATAACTACCAAACACAAAATACGTGCCAGCAACCACCGTCATTAGCGTCACTTTTTTTTTTTTTTTTTTGTATTGCAATAATCGAGTTTAGGAGTAAAGTTGGTTAGTGGAGAGAACATAATAATTAATACCAGGATCACAAGTTCGCAACCACAACAAAACAATCTTCCTACCAGACAGCCACCATTTCCATATCCCCCCCCCCCCAAACATGCAATTATATCAAGCTAAACTGCATGCAATTGTGTACAAAAAGTAGCCAGGCGTTAGCCTGGAAAATCGTTAATGAGACAGTTTATAAAAGTTAATTTTAAGTGGGTGTTTGGTTATGTAACCATTGGAGTCTCTCGTTCTTCCTATATTTTCGTGCGCCCCTAAATACAATAAAAAAAAATATATATATATATTTGGCTTCTTCGGCTTCAGACCATGCGTAAAAGCGCCTTGATAATCCTGGCGTATATTGCGTAATACATATTAGTGGTATAATAGATTACTGGAGATGTTGCCCCGAAAACAACTCGCCCAGCATTTGTACGAGGAATGGGTGCTGTTTTGGTTAGGTTATGTTAGTTTAATCAACAAAACTATAATATAATCATAGGTGACTTCGATTTGGGGCGAGTTCTTCAGTATTCGCATAATACAGAGTGCTTGGTTGCTTAATACAACGTTGTGTGTGCTCTATGACCCTCTCCCTGCATTCGTATACACATATTTTTTGTTCAATAAATACGAGTAATTAATAATTTAATTAAGAGTACCGTCCTAAGACTTTCGGCGCTTATTTGGCATATCGTGCGTATGCCAATGTTGGTAATTAAGTGTCATGTACAGTACAGCACATGGATATACACCATTGAGATACCACATTACTTTGTGATAATACGCAATAAATGTTATATAACAAGAAAGCCGCTTGGTTGCGTAATCAGGGTCGTACGCTCTAGTCTCTCCCTATATTCGCCCCCCCCCCCCCCAACCCCCCGCTCACCCCCTTCCCCCCCCCCATTTTCGTACCCTACTCTCCCCCTTCCCCCCAATTCCCCGCTCCCCTCATCGCACCGCTGATGAACTTACTAGAGGGGGAGGGAGAGGTGTATATTCTTCTTAGTAATACATCCATACCATCAAAAGTGTGACTGTCTAGGTCAGTCATTTGGATTAAGAATGATAAACCTAAACTATAATACAGACGTCATTGCATTTCCTAGCAACAATCGGCAGACCAAACCCCAGCCTGGCAACACTCATATATAAGAAGGCTGACTAGCCGCGCTCGTGTCAGAAGCCAGTTGACAGTCGAAGAGAGAGGAGGTGCGCTAATCTACCTGCCTATCTGCTGACTTAGAAACTCTGGTGCATCTGTTTACAGCCTACCCCGAGACTCGTGCATAGTGCTTTCTTGTGACTAAAACAGTGTGAAGTGTTGAGAGAAGTTCGGCGAACTGTTTATTACCGTGGTGATCACATCGAAGTTACGGAAGTTGTACTGTACCTCGTCATAGCTGCCGTTTGGATTAGATGTGTTTGTCACCAGCTGGTTCCTGGACACGGAGAAGGGGTATGGGGACACAACCAGCACCCCAACCCAAAGGAAAGACCTGGGCGGCTAGAATGAAGAAATATAGAGGAGAACAGTAAGATAAACGTTCGTGTTATCGTAAAATAGTGTAGGCTACACTAGAGCGGTTCCATGTCGTGTCAACTCAACCTGTACATCTCAACTTATGCCACCCACCTCAACCAAAGCCAATATTAATCCTAATCCAACCTTAAACACAATCAGTTACTTTGGCACTTATTAAATGATAGCCTAATGGTTAAAGTGGTTTAGTTTTCACCTGTTGCAACTGATTAGCCTATAGGGTCAATATGCAGGACGCGCAACAATATAGGTAACAAATTTATATTAGTTTGGGGTTCCTATCATCATATGCTTCATTTCTATATAATGTTTATCATCCGGGGGGGGGGGGGGGGGGGATTTTTAGGATTTTTGTTTGGTCTTGGTCATTAACCTAACCAAAAAACCTAACCTAACCTAATAGCCCCCAAATACATTTAGGCTAGGTTAGGTTAGTATTTTTGGGATTGGTTTTTTCCCGAGGATAAACATTATATAGCAATGAACTAGTAGGGATGTACCGATACCAAAATTTTGACCGATACCACAAAATTATACCGATACCGATACCTGTACACCAGGAAAGTCTGTAAGACTGTTGTCCATGATCATGTAATTTTCTCCTTTATCAGCTTTGTTATTAAACTTACGTAACATGTACTAAAATCAACACTTGTATTATGTATATATGGGTAAAAACTTAAAAGTTACTAAAAACTAGAACGAGATGATACGGATTTAATGAAACATCTCGTGCAGGGATTTAAAATTTAATAAATTAATATATTACATAATAGTGATTATTTCTAAAAAAAAAAAAAAAATAGCACTACTAGGCTACACATTATGTACGGTACTTAATGTAATTGTTATCAGATATGTACCAAGATTCCAACAAATATATATTTTTCATAATTATAAAACAACCAATCACTGCTGAACCAAGCAACCTTCACTCCTTCAGTGAGTGATATGTGACATAGCAAATTACTTCTAGGTATCGGTAGTATCGGTAGAAAATCAGCCGATACCGATACTCTAAAAAAGGGCCGATACCACCGATACCGATACATCGGTACATCCCTACATGAAGCATATGATGATAGGAACCCCAAACTAATATTATAAATGTGTTAGGCTAAGACATGGAGATGGAGATGGTGAAGAGGATGTTGGAGAAAAATTTGAGGAGAGAGAGGGTGGGCGGGGGGGTGACAAAGGAGTACAAAGGAGTACAAAGGAAATCAAGCAACAACAGATCTAGTGACCCTTCTAGGTTCCTTCTAGGTTGCTTGTCCTCCAAAACACTGAGGATCAAGTGTCCAAACAGTGGTTTAGAGTGGGTAAGGGAACATTGGAAAGGGAATTACTGCCCTGGAACTAATGTCCGTGGCAGGATTAGGAAGTTAGTAGGGGACAGATGGGTTAGTAACTGAGGGGGGGGATAAAATAAAGTTATTCATTTACAAACGCAGTCAGTCGCGGGTTTGATGCGAGATATTTGTCTAGGCGGAGTTTAAATGAATCAACGGTGATGCAGTCTATAACGTTTCGGGGAAGCCCATTCCACAAGTTGACAACTCGATTGAAGAAGAAATTCTTAGATTCGTGTGAGTTAAAAGATTTACCAATAATTTTGCAACCGTTTCCCCGCGTGTAATTAGATTGGTCGATAGTGAAGTACTTACTACAGTTCATATTGTCGATGCCTTTGATGATTTTGAACACTTGAATTAAGTCACCTCTTAATCTGCGCTGGGTTAAAGGAAATAGATTTAATTCTCTAAGACGCTCTTCGTATGGTTTGTTCTTTAGGCTAGGTATCATTTTGGTAACTCTACGTTGAACTCGTTCTAGCTTGTTTATATCTTTTTGGTAATAAGGCACCAGGATTGAACGCAGTATTCCAGAAGAGGGCGGACTAAATGAATTGTAAAGGGTTAGGATAACTTCTTTGGATTTATGCTCAAATGACCTGCCTATAAAGCCAATTATTTTGTTTGCCTTCTTAACAACTTCTGAACATTGTTGACTCGGTTTTAGGTTACTCGATATTGTTACTCCCAGATCGGTTTCTCTGTTTACATTCTTAAGCTGAGTGCCATTCATCGAATAGTTTGCTTTCTCATTTAGGTATCCGATATGTAGTACTTTACATTTATCCGCATTGAAACTCATTTGCCAAATTTGGGCCCAACATGACAATTTATCTAGATTGTGTTGCATATCGTCAACTTGTTCTTTTGAGAGTACGCTATTTGCAATTTTTTGTATCGTCAGCAAATTTTGAGATTGTACAGGTGAGACCCTCATCTATGTCGTTGATGTAAATTAGAAAGATAATTGGTCCTAGTACCGATCCCTGGGGTACCCCGCTACTTACATTGGTCCATTTTGATGCCTTACCGTTTATGACTACTCTTTGCTTTCTGTCGCTGAGCCAATTTTCTATCCATTTCAACACACCGTCTTGTATTCCATGCGCTTTTAGTTTTAGCAGTAAACGTTTGTGGGGAACTTTGCCAAAGGCCTTTTGAAAATCAAGGTATATAATATCTACAGCTTTACTCTCTTCGTAGAGGTTGAGGATATCGTGGAAGAAGTCTAAGAGGTTTGTTGTTAAACAGGAACGTTTTTTTACGAAAGCCGTGTTGAGTATCTTTAAGTATGTTATTTTCCTCTAAGTGATTTACGAGTCTGTCTCGTATGACCGTTTCTAGCATTTTACATACAACTGAGGTTAAGCTAATTGGACGATAGTTACTGGGTAGGGATTTGCTGCCTTTTTTTAATATCGGTGTTACGTTGGCTAGCTTCCACTGATCGGGCATAGTTCCAGACTGCAAGGATTTATTGAATAGTAATGTCAGTGGTTTAGAGAGCTCATCCTTAGCTTCCTTTAGAATTCTAGGCGAGATTGTATCAGGTCCAGGCGTTTTATTTACCTTGAGTTTATCTAAACAATTCAATACTTCTCTCTCTGTAACGGTGATATTGCTTAGAACATCTGAATTATCAATCTGAATCGGCGATGGTGTAGGGATATCACTGAGGTCTTCTGTTGTAAAAACTGATGCAAAGAAGGTGGGCATTACTCATTTGTTCTTCGTCTTTGGTGTATTCTCCATTTTCATCGACTAACGGTCCAACAGTTGAAGTAACAACTTTTTTCTTTCTGATATAACTATAGAATTCTTTCGGGTTTGTTTTACTTTGATTCGCAATATGTAACTCTAAGGTCTTTTTACTTTGCTTAATTAACTTTTTGGCTTTGCGTCGTAGCTCTACAAATTTCAGCCGTTCTTCGTCATTTTGTGAGGATTTTAATCTATCATTAGCAAATTTTTTAGCAAGCAGGCAGTTTGAAATATCTTTATTCCACCATTTGGGCTTATTATTATGGCCTGGACGCCGAGTTTTCGATGGTATGCAGTCTTGCACTGTTTTTAGGTAAGTGGCTTCGAATAACTTCCAAGATGTATTTATGTCGTTATTGTGAATTAAAAAGCTCCAGTCAGTTTCTTTAAACATAGCTCTAAGTTTTATGGAAGTTTGCTTTCTTGAAATTAGGGACTTTTTCGATGCTACTATTTGGTTCGTTACTAGTAAACTTTAAAGTGAAAGTTATCGTACGATGGTCGCTGTTACTGAATTCATCACCAACATTCAAATTCTCTATTAATTCTTCTTTTGTTGCAAGTACGATGTCAAGAACGTTATTACCACGGGTCGGCGTTCCAACAAATTGATAAAGCGAACTCTCTTGCAAGTTCGTATACAAGTCATGTCCGGAGTGTGAAGTAAGAGTATCGCCCCACTTGGTCACAGGTAAATTAAAGTCACCAAAAATTACGATATCTTGTGAGTTACTTACATCTGCAATTTGTTCGTAAATTTCTCGGTCAGTTTGCACTGATTGAGCTGGAGGTCTGTATATTAATGCAAGTATTATTTTTGTACCTTTATTATTCTTTATTAGCACAAAAGATGCGTCGACGTTCACAATTTGAGGTTTTGACAAGAGGGTAGGGTTAAGACTTTCTTTGATATAAAGTAAAACGCCACCTCCATTTCGATTTATTCGGCTTTTCTCAAACATTACATAACCGGGAAGTGAATACTCTGCTAAAAAGTCTCTATCTTCTGTATTGAGCCAAGATTCTGTTATGCCAATCACATCATCATTTTCTGTAAACACTAGCTCCTCTAAATCTGAAAATTTAATTGCGTATGCTACGAGCGTTTGCATAGAAAACCTTTAAATTTGTTATTTTAGAACTCACGGAACGCTCTTTAATAATATTTTTGGTTCTTGTCGGATCTACATTTATGTTCATGGCTGTCCTCGGTCCTCGCTGTCTTCGGTCCTTATCGCTGGTGGTCCTCGGTTGCCTCTGTTTTTTTCTTGGCGTTGGATGATTTATGTCACTGCTGCTTCTTCTCGGATGGCGTTTTTTGATCCATGGCTGCGGACTGCTTCGTGTAGGAGACGACCCATGCGTGCTGAACCCACAGGGTTTAGATGAGTGCCATCCTTGCGGAACAGAGTAGGCTGGTTGTAGAAGTTGTCCCAGAGGTTGATGAATTCAACTTCTTCCCTCAGACACAAATGTTTTAGTCGGCTATTTGTGCTGAAAGCCTTGTCGTAGAATTTGTCAGGTGCGTCGATCTTGGGGAGAATGCCTGAGATGATGATATTCCTTGACTTGTTTTTGTAGTGCTGGATCATCTTGCGATATTTCTCCATCAACTCTTCGGATCTGGTGCGCATGACGTCCCCTCACCAGAGGTGAGGGGAAGGGGGGAGGAAGTGGGGGGGGGGGGTTTATACAAACAAAAAAACTGTCTCTTAAACTATCCTTCTACTCTAAACTTTCCCTCCTACTAACGTTTCTGAGCCAGTACCGATACAAAGGTCAGCCCTGTGGATCTGCACGGTCTGCGGGCGGGTTCTAAAGAAGAAACCTATATTGTTGTGTGTCCTGCATATTAACCGAGTCGAGTTACTTAATGCTAATAATGCATCTAGGCTACTAGGCTAAGCTGTTTCTGTAACATCCTTTTCCCAAGTTTTTATAATTGACGATATTTCGCGACAAAATCTGTGTAATAAGCCTAGCTAGGCCTAAGTACAGTTACTCGTTTAATCCGCAGTCTAAGCAATTGTAGTTATGCAAACAAAAAATCAGAATGCTGTAGTAAACTATTTTTGTATTCATCCCTTTTCCATAATAGCCGGCTATATATATTATATGTAATTTATACATTTAAGCTTCTAATAAGCATAAATAATATTCTGAGACTGCGGATTAAACGAGTTGACTATACCCTACCTGTAATCAAGATAGGGACATGGCTATTTACTGTCAGCTGAGGGGAAAAAAAAAAAAAAAAAAAAGCATAGTTACCCCAGTAGAGCGTCCCCTTCTCTGTGCTAGCGTTAGTGACTCAGGCTAGGGTTATATAAAAGTTATAGGCTAGGGTTATATAACAGTTATGGTAAAACGGGTCTGCTGCGTTGAGTTGAATTGTGATAGCTTAGTCAACGCAAGAAGCCAACCATTACTAACATTCGGTAATAAACCAGTATCAACCACTACTTTAACCGAACTAACATTGTTTATTGACATAGAGAAACCAACGTTTATTGACATAGAGAAACCAACCATTACTTTACCTCAATTAACTTACGTTAATCCAACCAATATATTCGAAGTTGCATAATAAATCGTAGGCAGTGTCCACCATCCTTTAACTGTCTTCGTGGTGCGATGCATAAGGTGTTGATTTTCGGTGTGAGCGTCCTGGGTTCGAATCCACGGACTGCCACATGTGTTTGTAAATTTCATTAATCGATTTTGGGAGTAGAGTTGGTTGTTGGAAGGAACATAATAATATGTTAATCCACGCGGAGAAACCAACCATTAGCCTACTACCGAACTAATAGATTAATCAACAGAGAAATCAATCAATCCTTTCATTGACTGACCTATATAGGCCTAATTGAAATTTGACTATACAGTATATTGGTTGAACTATAAATAGCAATGACAGATTCGTCGACACAAACTATCCTCGAAATAAACATTTAACTAAGTTAACAAAGGCGCATAACTACTTTTACCTTCTATCTTACCGTAACTGATCCAAAGTTAAATTAATAGACCAATGTGAGATCCCAGCAACGAAATATGCATCGCCGAATCTAGTCAATGTATGGTCGACAAGGGCAGTTACATAAGGCTTACCACTCAGTGACTCATCGCATCGCATCAAGTTATATAATATACAGTAGTTTTAACAAATAACCAGGGTGTGTATATTTGTTGTAATGATTTTACCCTGTACGAATTGACCAGTCTACCTTAATAATGTTTGAAAGAAACAAAGAAGCACATTGACGAATTGTTGGTTTATAGATTTATTTTGTTCTGCTGCTAACAACTTGTCAACCCAGTATCAATGTAAAAGACTGGATTTTTATTTTGTTAGCTTGTCAAATGGTCAAATTATATGTACATGTACGGTAATCTATATTTAGCTTCAAGAGATCCGTGCTAAGCTGAATGTAAATGTACACACCTTAGCTGGGTGTTAATTAACCCATGAACTGCGACCTTCCTCATGAGTCTGTAGTGAGATTTTTTTTTTTTTTTTTTTTTTTTTTTTTTTTTTTTTTCTTTTTATTATTATATAGGCCTATATAGGGGGAAAAGAGTAAAACACAAAAATCTCACTACAGACTCTTATGAGGACGGTCGCAGCCCATAGGGGGGGGGGAGATGGTTCACTTTTTTGGCGATTTTTGCATGTATTCATTAGTTTTCTAGTTTCCTCCCTAGACCTACATCAAATTTATAAAAAAAAAAAAAAAATCCATTAGATTAATTTGTACATTTTTCAATAGAAAAATGTTCCGGCCAAAGGCCGGTTCTTCCAACATTACAGGCTCACTATCGTTCGCCAGGGAAAAAATCGACACATAAATAGCACGAAAGGTCTAAATATTGACGACGAAATGGGGCGAAAGGTCTTAAATCGACTAAATAATGGGTTAAACATCTTAATATCTGAAAACTAATGGGGTTAACATGAGGGAGAAAGTGGTCCCCCCAAATAAAAAGGCCCATCCCCTCTTAAGTAATAGTAATCAATCCCAGTAGTTATTTATATCCATATACTTGAAAATTGAAGGGGTATAAGATTGGTCTGTAACTTCATGAGAACCCACTTACTGAGTAGCTACATCAATTTGGTATAGGCCTACCAAAATATTTCAAGACCGTACGTCAAAAAATAATTCTTCACAATTGAATTACGTAATGTAAAACAAGTCCCCTAACATTGGAAAGTGACTACTTATTAGACTCCGCCATTTTGTACGAAAAGGTGATTTCACCTTCACGTACACTTTATAAAGTAATGGGTTTAAAGAAGGCATGATAAGGATAATATAGGTGTCCATAACTATGTATCCTTTGAAGGTATACCATATTGGTAGTCATTAGATAATCTAATGTAAGGATAGAAAGATATATCAAACTGGAGTCACTCAGGATCAGGAGAGCACGTACCTCTGCCTACTTAGGGGGCCCACCTCGCCTTTTTTTCTCTTTATCTTCTTCTCTCTTTGGCTTGTATCCATTCGGCCCCATTCAGTCTACTGTTTTAAGACGTTTACCCCCATACAGTTGTCAATATTTTCCTGGTGAGCGGTAGTGAGCGGTTCCATGTCATCTCAACCAGTAGACCATTTCAACCAGTAGCTCTCAACCAGTGCCAAATTAACCCAGACCAACCAAACCAGTGCCACAATATAGTACTAACCTAACCTAACCGTATTGGTTGATTTGGCACTGGTTGAAATGGTCTGGTTGAGTTGACCGGTCACCGTAGCGAGCCAGATGTACTGTATATTTTAGTTTTGATAGCAAGCTAAATTTGTAAATTTTTTCGATAGAAAAATTTCTCCGGCGAAGCCGGATTTCTACATACAATGCTGGTTCGTTATAGCTCGCCAGGAAGAAATCGACACCTGAATGGGGGTAAATATCTTAAAACAGTTGGCTGAATGGGGCCGAATGGATACACGCCAGACAAAGAGAGAAAAGGAGAAAAAAACAAAAAAAAAGTGTCCCCCTTAAATGGAGGTATGAGCTTTACCTTATGCCTTCAAAATTGAATCACTTCTTACTTGTTGCATATCCTACAGTGATTATCATCCCACCCTATTTGTGAACATCGCTTCATAACCTTTTTTTAGATATCTGGTTTACAGACAGACACACGGAGGCAAAAGCATAACCTCCGTTCAAGTTCGATGGTGGGAAGGTAATAATTTAAAGTACAGTATATCGTTATCTGTATAATCAGCTTGAATTGATACACCTTTTATTTACCGTTTTGTTTTTCTTAACATTGTAGGGGAATCAACAGGGTATGGCTACACTAACCCTTTCAATCAGATTTGCGTTATATTTTAGGTAGCCCCAGATGATGATATACGAGAGACATCGGAGTTTGATTGTTAACCCCTTCAGTATATACCATATTCGAAGACTCCATTTATCTTTCCTCTGACCAGAATTAGAATAGTTTACACTGTGGCAGTCTACAGGCGCAATATGGTAATGTGTACCGAATTTAGGTAAAAATGGCACGGGTAAAAATGGCACTTAATGTTTTATTTCAACTTTTAAAAACTAAAGCTTAAAATCTTATATTGACCTAGTCCACATAATGTTTTATTTCAACTTTTAAAAACTAAAGCTTGGTGGTTCACCAACTGAGTCCCTTGCAATAACTGCACTCACAACTGCCTCTTCCTTTTGAAGCATTCGTATAAGTTTCCAGATAGATGGGTGCTGGTAGCCAACAAGATGGTAAATTTTTTTGTTCCAGCCTTCACATAGGTTGTTGGTCCTGGGACAGTCATTCATGGTAGCTTTGTGTATGTTCCAAAGTTCAGGAGGAAATCTTGCTGGAATGCCTGGCTGCTGGTTGCGTCTTCTCTGAACATATGTACCAGAAACATAGGTTTGGTCAAAGTACTCTTAACAGGGGATCTGCCTCTTCAGGACATCTAGCCTTCAGTAGCTGCATTCCCGCTGGAACATCTTCAACTGGTATAAATGCCATCGAGTCAATCTGCCCACAGAATTGACGAAAGTCCTCACTCTCTTTGTAGTGGTTGGTCAGGCCAAGGTTCTGTATTTTTCGCCAGGTACTTTGAGTTAGGTGGTAGAAGCAACCTTGTGTGTGTGTTTCCGGCCCAAAAACACTGCTGATGGCTTGGATGACCGCCTGCTCGAAGTCAACAATTATGGTTGTTGGGTCTGGGTAGAGCTCAATCTCATGACAGTGATCCATGACTGCTTGTAGCAGTATTTCATATGTATCTTGTGTTTTGGTCTGCAGACAAGCAAAAGCAGTAGAAGCTGCAGTATTACCGATTGGAACTCTTATTACATAAAGCTGTAGAAAGCCTTGTGGAGCCATTGCATAGTTGCCATCCATCAGCCATGTATCGGCAGAAGCAAGTAAACGCAGTGATTCATCAGAACCAAACGCAATGATACGGTTGTCAGTGTCTGGGCCATTGTCGAAGAACAGGAATGGCTTTGGCTCCGGAGCTGCAGTAGTTGTCCATACTCCAGTAAGTTTCAGATCCTTAAGACTTTCTGGTACTGGTGGATAGAGTTTTGATCTTTGGTTACGCAAAGTTCTCTTTATGATGTCTTCACTTGGTAGTACCGCCTTTGTTTCAGCTGATAAGTCATGCAGGTTATTGCTGTAAATCTGGCTAGGTTTATCTTCTGTTTCGGCTGCTTTTCTCTTCATGTTGGCGATACATTTTGTGGCTGAGATGGCAGCATAATCAGGAGCGTGGTTGTGTTCATTTGCTGGTACAGAATCAGTCATATAAAGGCTAGTGGTCATGGTGCCTTTACAAAAAGATGTTCTCTTAACACATCTCCATCTGATAGTAGTTGATCTTGTAATCTGTTTTGTATACATATATCCACGGAAGCAGATCTTCTCTTTTCCTTTATTGCTCTGTATAATTTCCATGATAGGTAGAGCCACTGAGATCGATGATGTGTACTTGACTGCTACAACAACTTGTCTGTGGTTGTGTAGTGAGAAATGCAGAATGTAAACAATGAGCTTGCTTCGAGACAAACTCATGAATCATCATGAAACAATGAGCTTGCTTCGAGACAAACTGAGCTTGCTTCGAGACAAACTCATGAATCATCATGAAACAATGAGCTTGCTTCGAGACAAACTCATGAATCATCATGAAACAATGAGCTTGCTTCGAGACAAACTCATGAATCATCATGAACTCTTCAATATATTGTTGTGCCATTTTTTCCTACTTTTTCACTTGTGCCATTTTTACCTGTGTCCTTTTTACCCGTGCCATTTTTACCTTTCACCAATGTGGACCCTATGAATTCTAAAGACCCTAAATTGAATAACATCGCCTAAAGATAGCCAATAATAAAAGGAAATATTGCGTCATCGTCTGTGAGAGTTAATAAGTTATCTTTGCCTTTGATTCATAACTCTTCCTTAAGGGGGGTGACCTGTTTTTGTTCTGTCCTTTTCTATCTTTCTCTGGCTTGTATCCATTTGGCCCCATTCAGCCTACTGTTTTAAGACGTTTATCCCCATCCAGGTGTATTTTTTTTACTGGTGAGCGGTAGCGAGCCAGTATATTTTTTATTTTTGTTTGACAACAGGCTAAATATGTACATTTTTCGATAGAAAAATGTCTCTGGCGAAGCCGGATTTCTTCATATAATGCTGGCTCGCTATCGCTCGCCAGGAAGACGTCGACACCTAGATGGGGATAAACGTCTTAAAATAGTTGGCTGAATGGGGCCGAATGGATACAAGCCCGAGAAAGAGAGAAAAGGACAGAAATAACAAAAAGCAGATCACCCCCCTTAAACTCGAGTAAACTAATCAAACGATAGTATTAATTGAATTATGAAATAGTTTACTGTATGAAGAGATAAGGTTTTCCAATTACTACGCGATATCGATAAAATTACCCACACTAGTATCAACAGCTAGATTATTTAATGTTAATGAGTGTCAAAAAGTACCTTTCCTTTTCCTTTTCCTTTTCCAAGAGACAATGAACGGAGGAAGGAAAAACACAGACAAAACAAAAAGGTCCATGTGCCCAAAGGCATCCTCCATTCATAAAATGTCCGCAACAACTGGACCCAAACACTTGTCGATTGCAAGTCTGTGGAAAGCAATTCGAGGGAAGTGAATTCCAAAGAGCAGCAGCTCTGGGGACAAATGAACTCTGATAAGCAGAAGTTCTGCATTGTGGAGGAGAAAGTGTAAATTCATGGGCGCTCTCAGCTGCCCTAGTTCTACGGGGAAAGATGTGGAGAGGCGGCACAATTGAAGCAAGTTCCTCGGAACAATTGCTGTGAAAATATCTGTAGAATAATGCAAGGGATGCAACGTTTCTTCGTATGGCTAATGCAGGAAGGTCCCGTGTGATTGCAGGGTTATTGATCAATCTAATAGCTTTATTTTGAATTTTGTCCAACTGCCTCAATGCAACCACTCCACTTCCACCCCACAGAGGTGAACAGTAATCCATCTGAGAGCGCACATGACTTTTATATATTACGGCCAACTGCTCGTCAGTGAAGAATTCTCGAACTCTGTACAGGAGTCCCAGTTTCTTAGAGGCATTCTTAGCAATGCTTCTAACATAATGTGTCCAGCTCAAGTTAGTAGTTAATGTTACACCGAGAATGTCAATACTAGGGGAAGTGGGAATATTTATATCATTAAAAAATATATGGGAGTCAGTGAGATTCTGTCGGTTAGAAAATTGAATGTACTTGGTTTTCTGTGCATTAAAGGAAACTAGATTCTCTTGTCCCCATTCATTAATTCTAGAAAGGTCCCGGTTCAGAGAAATTGCAGTGTTTATTTTTGAATTTACAAGATCGGGTTGGGTGAAAGAACTGGCAAATGTGAAGGAACCGTGGAGTGTTGAGTCATCTGCGCAGGAATGCATTGGACCATGAGTGGTAGATATGAGATCATTGACATGAATGAGGAACAGAGTTGGGGCCAAAACTGATCCCTGGGGAACACCAGCATCTACTGAGTGAAACTGAGAACAAAGGCCATCTACCATTACACGCATCCTTCCGTCATGAAGACAAGAAGAAATTAGTGGAACCAACGATGCAAGGCCGCAGTGTGACATCCTCGACAATAAGGATTGATGCCAGACTCTATCAAATGCCTCTGATATATCCAGCGCTACTGTATGCGCTTCACCATGTTGGTCCGCAGCCTGGTTGATTTGATGCGCAAGAAGGCAAAGAATGTCTGCAGCTGATCGACATCGTCCAAAACCACATTGCCCATCACTGATTAATTTATTATTCTCCAGATGCTTAATTATGTGATTATTTAATATAACTTCAAAAACCTAAATTATTGTAGGCTATACGATGCAAAATGTATTAAGGGGAAGTTTTTAGTTTGGTCCCTAGATATCCTTCAAGCTTAAGATTACACCCCCTTGAGCCCCTTTCAAGATAAATATGTACATTTTTCGGTAGAAAAATTTCCTGGCTGAAAGCCGGTTCCTCTTAAATTACAGGCTCGCTATCGCTCGCCAGGATAAAATCGACACCTAAAAGGCACGAAAGGTTTTAAAATTGACAGAAATGGGTTGAAAGTTCTTAAAATAGTCAAAATAATGGGGGCAACCGTCTTAAAATTAGAACAACAATGGGGCTAAACATGAGGGAGAAAGGAGTCAAGAAAAAAATCCCTCCAGTGGACATCTCCCCAAGTAAGCTCTACTTCTGTGGGTAGTATTTTGTGGATTTCCTATACTAGTTGGAGCACTGTGTACGAATTTACTAATTACCATACACTGTCGCTTGTAAATTTACCCCATTAGTATGGTCCCCGATTTGTATGTATTTGATCTGGCTAACGTTAGAAGATTTATTCGGTTTTACGTTCTTAAAGGGCCTAAAGACTTATCTGGATGATTCTGTTGACTTCCACAAGTCGTGCATAAACTGTATCTGACCATTTAATGAAAGCCATCTTCTAAGTTAAGTGATGTTCTATGGATATTTAGGAAACAAAAAGGAGAAAAAAGCGTGTTAGTGAAAATTATGCAAAATTGTGCAATATTTTTCGCATGTCACTACTTGCATGCATGGCTTCCACAGAGTGACGTTAATCAAGATAAGTCTCTTAACATGTGCTGACCTGGAATTCTAGAAGATATACTAGATATGTCGTCCGGCTGGCTCAGTTGATAGCGTGCCTGCTTCCCATTTTACAGGCCTCGCGTTCAATCCCCGCTCAGATTGAAAAGTTTTTCTGAGATATAGCCGGCGGTTACTGTCTTCCCATGGGCAAGGGAGATGGGTAATGGTCTCTGGTTGATTACAAGAAGTGTGAAGGCTTGAGAATCCTCGAAGGAGATACGGGCGCCATATAAGTAACCATACGATTATTATTATTAGTGAATCTTTCCTTACAAGGACTTGCAGATATGTTTCTTGTCCCAAAATGTTTTAAAAGTAGGCCCACTTTGAGTAGGGCTAGGTTGGTTATAGCAGTGACATAATACTGGCTATATAGTATCGAATTAGCTGTTTTCATATTAATAGCTAGATAATTACAATTATAGCAAGACAGGTAGATTATAGAACTAGGGGGGGGGGGGGGGCCCATAGGTTGCCGACCCCTGGTTAAGGTATTACCGGTATGTAAGAATCTGCAAAGGTAATATATTATGGATATGTTTTGTTCTGAATGTTTGGTATAACCTATATATCCGTTTTAAATAATAAACTACCTTTAAAAGCTCCGTACTTTTAATATAATATATCAGATGATATTTGTTCAATCAATAATATAAGGCGAAATTATAATAATTTAATTAGACTCCAATTACTATATTAAATACAAACCCGACGACACAGGTTGAGTCAGTGTCCTGTACAGTTTAGAAACTTTAGATTATTCGATTAAATACTGTAGTAATTTTACAATCGTAATTTACTCACTGATGCAGATATATTATACTATTCCCAATTTTTTTCTCCAGCTGATGGTAAATTGTCTATTCTATATCTTGATTTCTCTGCTATTAGCAAATGTGTTGTCAATTATGGAAACTTGTCAATAATATTACGTAGATAATACAGTATATTAGTTTCATATGTCCTTTAAGTATCGGGAAATTTGCCAAGAAATAAATGTTACCATCAGCTGGAAACAAAAATAGACTGTAGGCTACCAAGGCAATTATCAATCTAAGGCATCGCAAATAAAGATTGCTGAGATTTTGTGGTCTAAAAATAGTGTTTTGTGGGTGGTTAAGCCGTCGTATGCAATGTACCGCTGTATTGATGTTACGGGGTGAAAACATTCTGGCGAGTGGCGACAACTGCCCGGAGACTCATATTTGGTGGAATTAGATAAGGCTGATAACGATTATAAGTGCACCTTGCCTATTGGATACATCATGTTGCCCAGTTTACGTGGAAGGTGTGAACCAACTGTGACCAATGTAGGTTACTTAGAGTGCACCTTTTCTAGTTTCGCAGGTATATTTTAATCAATTTTGGCGGGTGATTTTTGTGGTATGAGAAAGGAAACAGCTGGGCTGGGACGCCGGGGACGTGGGCGGAGTTATGCGCACGACGATGCGCAGTCATTCCCGCCATTGTCGTGGGGTCGTCCACGGGCGGGATGCTCTCTTGTTTTACCAAGTTAAACACTTTGAAACGTGCAAGGTGGTGGGAAATATAATGTTGTAAATCCAAGTAAGTGTGTAGCTATGGCGGTGATGGGTGCAGGAAGGCCCGGGTACATTATTCTGAAGTGATATTGTGGAGTAAAGACAGAGGTTTCGCGGTACCGCCGAGACAGTGGTGGTGGAGTCGTGGACCGTGAGAGAGTGTGTGTGTGTGTGTGTGTGTGTGCATGCATGACCATTCTATATCTCCCCAAGGCCTAACGTATTTCTTTATCCATCTACCTGCCGGGAAACCATCTTAATAGCATCCTTATAAATCAGCCATCTGTATTTATTCAAAGAGTTGAGTGATATAGCAAATGAGGGATTGCACTAGACGGTAGGGGACAAGGAAGCCAAGGTGTGCAGCGCTGCCAAACTGACTGGTCGGCCACCAAGCTTCCACCACAAATTCAAGGCCATAGCGTCTGTTCGCACCGTGCTCAACCGTCACTTGAACTCACTTCTCACGTAGACAACCTTCACCCATACACAGTTCAAACAACCACCTCCAGTTTCTAAAAGTAACAGTTGCTTGGTATACTGGACCTATGTATGATGTAATGTATTGATGTTGCAGTATCATGGGTTATTTACGTAGTGGCCGTGCTTCAACTTGTCCAGCGTTAGCCTTTCTTGTTGCTCAATGTTCTCGTGTACACATGGTTTGAAATTTACATGAGGGTTAAACTATAACTAAATGTTGACTTAATTATATTGGAGTAGGCTAATCTTTACAAGAGTTCCGCTTTAGAACAGATGTAAGTTAACACTGGTTTGGGAACAGTTGTAGATGTGTGGAATAGATTGCCTAATGCCATGAGTAGCTCAGGAACGGTAACAAATTTCAAGCGCTACAGGCCTAGTCATAGGCTATAAATATGAGTTGGGTGTGAATGGGATCTGCCTCATGTGGGCCAGTCGGCCTTGTGCAGATTTTCGATTTCTTAATAAAAAAATTATGTAGGACCTAGGCCTAGTCTAACTAGGCAAGAGTTCATAATTTTGTTGGCATGTTGCTAGGCTACTTCGGATCTGATCCGATGTTACTAGGCCTACTTGTGACTGAATAGCCAAGGCCTAGGCTATATAATAAATATCTGGATAAATCTACAGTTATACTACCCCCATTTTGTCGTTATTCTGTTGGTACTAATGGGTTAATATTATTAGTAGGCCTAGTAGACTTAGTATGGTTTGATGATGTGCGGAAATTTATATTTGACTTGAAATAGATATATTGAAGTATTACAAACCTTCGCGAACCCATAAACAGGGAACGTGAGCTGGGTTTAGACCGTCGCGCACCCATACACAGGGAACATGAGCTGGGTTTAGACAGGTTAGTTTTCGGTTAGGTTATGCTAATGTTAAAAATACTAAACTGTGACGGTCCTCGGTATTAAACAACACTGTAGGCTATATAAAATAAAAAATAAAAAAACAACAACAAATTACCTGAAAAACTCGTATCTGGTTGGTGATACGTTTTTTTCCAGTTTCCGCGTCTGCTGAACCATCCAAAAACACGCTAAAAGGCGTGTTTTGAAGTGGGGGAGGGGTAGTATAACTGTAGATTTACCAATATCTGTTAGGCTATCTAAATTTTACCCTCATAGGCCTAATTGCGCACTCCTTTCTCTAATTATTTCATCATAGTGTACCAGTCTTCAGGTTTATTAATTAACATGTTAGGCCTATGCGTCCGCTGATGCATTAATGGCACACTATCCTATAGGCTAATCATAATTAGCCTAGGCATATTGAAAAATATATGGAAGGAGTTGTGTTATCGGGCGGTAGCCGGATGATTCGGACCACATTAATTCGTCCCAGGCTCATTCGGACCACAATATATGGTAAATTTCTATAATTGCACCTATACGAGCTAAAAAATATATTATTGTATTTAACAGGAAGGTACGACGAGGTAAGTGATGTGGGGTAGGTGGCAATATGCGGAAATGGAATATAAGGGCATTCCGCCCCCTCTGACAAAAGTATCAATCTAGATGTGACACAGATTTTAAATTGTTTCAGAGAGACATTAACCTAACCTAACAACCTTACCTATCCTAGCCTGGGGGGGGGGGGGGATTATAATCCATTTCCGCATATTGCCACCTATACCACATCGCTTACCTCATCATTACTTCCTGTTAAATACAATAATAATTTGTTTAGCTCGTATAGGTGCAATTATAGACCTATACCCAATATATTCGTCCGAGGCTTACTCGGACCATGATCATTAGGCCTATCATATGAAATTATTATGATAATTATGATTATTTTGAATTAGGCCTAATCTAGTTTTATTAATCTTATTAGGTTTCGTACATAGTAGGCTATAATGCTGGTTATATAATATATAAATTTATCGAAGGAGTAGATATAAATAAACGGATACAGTTGACTTCGGACCACTATCCTCGGTGACCTCGGCCCATTTTGGTGACTTCGGACCAATATATTTTTGGTCCGAAGTCACCGATCTTAAACTACCGCTTTCTTGCGAGATTCGGCAATAGGCAAACAAATGGGAACTTATTATAGGCTAGCTGTATTATTCCTCCACACCAATTCCTTCTCTATTTATAAATGATGTCGGGATTTATTGATAAATTTCTAGTGAACTTATACGCTCGGTGCATGCAGCGCATATCCTACTATCGAGTGCGTGTGTTTGTGTGTATGTATAGTCTTAAATATTGGAAATATGTGCAAATATTGGTTTGGTACGGTAACAGAGTTGTAGATGGGTGGAATAGGCTACCAAGTGAAATAGTGGGATCAAGAACGATAGGGAGCTTTAAGATAAAATTAGATAGGCATATGGACGAGATGGGTTGGGTGTGAGGGGGATCTACCAGGTGTGGGCCAATCGGCGCTCAGCAGACCCCGTAATCTTGTGTTAATCTCTGGCCGTTTTGGTGGGGTTAGTAGTCAAGGTATTAGTGAGATGGGTCCCTAATTGTAGTTTACAGGAGTTGAGCTAAGCTCGTGTTGTCCCGTCTCTCAGTCTACTTTTTATCCAATTTTTTCTTGAAAATATGGATGTTCCTTGCCCCTACCTTGTGACGGATCTGCCTTGTATGGGCCGATCGGCTTTTTGCAGACTCCCATTTTCTTATGTTCTTATGTTAACCATAGGCAAATCGTATATAGGCCTATCTTGGTGTATTTTGGAACTGTTCATTATGGATTTGTGTAGGTTATAGTCTTACTTCAGCCTGGTTCACATTTCTCACAGATCCAATAATAAGAGCTTTCGACCTTCATAAATTACAGTGTACCTTATTGTTATGCCAGGTTTTTACTGGGGTTATTGGTTTAACCCCTTATTGGCGGCGCTCGACTTAAGCCTTGCACCAATTTGCAGCAAGTTAGGAGCATTATTAAGGCTTTTAAAGGGTTAAAGTAGAGTGCAAATGGCCGGGAATACAGCGGGCCAGACAGCCGACTCCCAGGGCTTACCGCCGCCCATTAATTCATGTTCCCCGTGTTCTCGAGAGGCCGGCAGTGTAGCCAGTAGTGAGCATAGCTGGGAAAAATATACCGATATATGCTAAACTCCCATGTTCGTGGCATCACTGCAAGAGAACCACGAGTGCTACGTAGCTCGTTCTGTTCTCATTTTGAAGTTTTTAGTGCCTAGTTTTTTGCTAAATATATATTTTTTTCATGCAGATGCTTGATTTATCATGCAGGAGGGCCTGAATATACCCAAATGAGCCCAAAACCCCGCTAGACAAGGGTTAAATAAGTGGGTTCTTCCTAACTGGAGAAGTCAAAATAGTTTGAACACTGACACAGAAAATAAACCTAATGCAAAAACTTGGGACGCAGGTGCAACGTTCCATATAGTAAAAAGTCCTTTCTACCAACTTTTCACTCTTCATGTATCGCCTGGTCCTGATGAGGTATATGCTAGAGTATTAAAAGAATGTAGGGATGAGTTAAGTTACCCATTAACATTTTTATTTAACAAGTCATTGGAGACAGGTATAGTTCCAGAAGCTTGTAAGCTTGCAAACGTAGTTCCGATCTTCAAAAAAGGTGACAAATCAATAGCATCCAATTACCGTCCCATTAGTCTTACATCAATCATAGGAAAGCTACTAGAGTCAATTATTGCTAGTAAAATTAGAAACCACTTGGATACATTTAATTTAATAAATTCTTCTCAGCATGGATTCACTCAGGGACGTTCTTGCCTTACTAATTTGCTTAGTTTTTTCTCAGAGGTATATGAAGCAGTAGATAATGACAAGTCATATGATATAATATATTTAGATTTCAGTATAGCTTTCGACAGAGTCCCCCATGAGAGATTGATGAGAAAGGTTGAGGCGCATGGAATAGGTGGGGCGTTGTTGGGATGGATTAGGTCGTGGCTAATTGGTAGGAAGCAGAGAGTCAGAATGGGGAGCAGTCAAAAGTGGTGTCCCCCAGGGATCTGTATTAGGTCCTCTGTTGTTTGTTATATACATAAATGACCTTGATTTAGGTATAACTAGTAGGATAAGTAAATTTGCAGATGATACCAAAATGGGGAGAACAATTGATTCAGATAGAGATATAGAGTGCCTCCAAAGGGATCTAGATACCTTACACGAATGGTCAGTAAATTGGCAGATGAAGTTTAACATTGACAAATGCAAGGTATTAGAGATAGGGAAGATGCATACAAATGTTAAATATAAACTAGCTAATATGGAATTAGAAAACTCGAATTGTGAGAAAGATCTAGGTGTGTTTGTTAGCAATGATTTGAAGCCTAGACAACAGTATATAAGCGTTCGAAACAAGGCAAACAGGATTCTCGGGTTCATCTCTAGGAGTGTGAGTAACAGAACTGCTGATGTTATCTTAAAACTTTACTTGTCATTAGTGAGACCCCATATGGATTATGCTGTTCAATTTTGGTGTCCTTATTACAGAGTGGACATAGATTCATTGGAGAGAGTACAACGTAGAATGACAAAAATGATCCATAATATTAGAAATCTTCCGTATAAAGAAAGGTTGAAGAAATTAGGTTTACATTCGTTAGAGAGATGCAGAGTTAGAGGGGATATGATAGAGGTGGGATTAACAAAGGGGACATGACAAATGTACTAAAGCTCAGTGATAGCGAAAGAACTCGTACCAATGGTTTCAAATTAGATAAATTTAGTCTCAGAAAAGATATAGGCAAATATTGGTTTGGGAACAGAGTTGTAGATGGGTGGAATGGACTACCAAGTGCTATAGTGGGATTAAAAACGATAGGGAGCTTTAAGATAAAATTGGATGAGAAGGGTTGGGTGTGAAAGGGGATCAGCAAAGTTGGGCCAATCAGCGCTCTGCAGACCCCTGTAATCCTGTGTTAATCTCTAACCGTTTTGGTAAGATGATCCTCAGGGTATTAGAGTGTTGAGCCTATAATTGGGGTTGTGTGGGACAGGGATCTGCCTTGCTTAGGCCAATCGGCTTTCTGCAGACTCCCATTTTCTTATGTTCTTATGTGTTTGTAAGATATGAAGAATCAACTAAGCAAGTTGAGCGAGTCCAAAGAACATAAGAAAATGGGAGCCTTATATATTATTGGATCTGATAGGTGTTTACAATAAATTATAGTGGTTGTTATTAAGTAGGCCTATTGTAACTAACCATAATAAGACGTTTACTCCAATCTAATGAATTGTTTAAATAATTTATTACTATGCATAATCTTATCCTTTATGTTAATAAAGTACACTATATATTCTTACACTATTTTCTTTTCCAACAGATTGGCAAGAGAGCAAGTAAGAGAGACTTGGTACGAGTAAAGAGAGAGACTTGCATTAGCACCTACCCCAGTTGCAAGTTACTGATCACCATGGCTCCTCGGAGAGGGGGGGCTGCCGCTAAGAGCGGGTCTAAGGGAGCGCCTAAGAGAAAGGTGGCCGCTAATGGCTTCAAACTGCCAGACCCCATCGCTCCTGGTGTTGTCATTACAGATGTGGCCAAGAAACAGTGGAAGATTGGCACTAGTATAGGTGAGCCTCTTTCTTCAATTTGTACTGTAATCCATGTAGTGTAGGATTTCAGCTTAAATAAATAAATGATTTTGGCTTAAATAATAAAAAACGGCAACAACAAAACTACAATTTAAGATACAGTATTAACCTTACAAGTGTGAAACAAAAAAAAATTGATAAATAGTTTACCTTCTACAGTACTGTACTTCGAAGGTAAACGACTGTCTGTTATCTCCCGTTTCTTACGGCAACCCGAAATTGCTTTGTCATGCACTCCAGGGATAGAACTTATTCAAACTACAATTTGTAATATGCTTGGGTTTAGGGATACGATATTGAAGAACTTTCATCAATGTGTTCTAACAACATAGATATATAGCCCAAGTAACTTATTTTATGTGCCGGTAACTGGTCGCCATGGCTACCAGAGTTGAGAGCCCCATCTCGGTGAACAATAACAACTCGCATCAATGGCAAGATGCAAGAATATGCAGTATAATTGATGATAAAGACTGCAAACCTCATAATCGTGTGCTGAGTAGCATTTGGCTTCACCACTGTCTGGTCAAGGGACCACAATATTTGAATTAACAGAAAACAATATTTTCATGAAGAAATAGGCCTTAGAAGCAACCTCCCTGACTTTGGACCAGGATAAACACCCATAACAATGTCCGTAAGTTTATTTTTGGCAAGATAGGATTATTTTTTGGTGTGCAACACATCTTCAGGAATTTGATCAATCTTTATTAGAGCTTGAATATTGAATTAAAGGGTTGTAATTCAGAAGAAAAAAAATCCTGTCCACTAGAGTGTAATCTATCTATCTATCTATATGGTCTTGGTGCGAGAGTCACGCTCGACGCAGGTAGATCACTATTCCGTTCTCCTTCATATTTTCTGCACTTTAGGAGGATATGCTCCACAGTCTCGTCCTCCCCACTCTCGCACATCTTGCATGCCTTGTTGCCTTCATTTGACCATCTATATGTTCTGCTGTTCAGCTCAAGCGACTTAGTTCGGGCCTTGAAGAGGAGTTCACCTCCAATGCTCCCATCGTAGAATGGCTCCCTTCTTGGCTGTTGCTTACACATGTACCATTCTAGTGAACTCTTGTTTCTCATATTCCCCGCCCATTCGTCCCTTGCTACGCTTTGTACCCGTTTGCCGATCTCTTTCTTCCATCTCTCATGGCTCCACATTTCCATACTTTCCCCCATCATGATACCACGCATTCCGTACTTCTCTATCTTTCTGTCGCACATCTTGTTCCATTTACTACTCTCCTTAGCCCATTCAAACACCTTTCGTGCCCATCTATCACCATTCATTTTTTCCAGTCTGACCCGGTACCGTAGGACTCCCTTGTCTATTCTTTCTTCAAAGGAGCTCCATCCCGCGTCACCTCTCAAGGCTTCTACTGCAGTGTACTTGTTCGCTCCCAGTGCGAGCCTTCCGACCCTATTCTGGGCAACTTCCAGCTTTGCCGTGTCATTCGTTGTCCACGGGATGGTTTCCAGACCATACATCAGGCCTGGCACCGCCATACCTTTCCATAATACTTGTTCGCTCTACACCTTGCAGCACTGCCAAGTCTTCCCACCCATTGGCTCGCTCTTGTTAGTCTCTCATCTTTTGTTTTCTCGCATCCTCTTGCATCCACTGTCATTCCCAGGTACTTGTATTCATTTGTTTGGGTAATTATATTATTCCCAAGTAGCCACGTCGCACCCACATCCGTTTCATCTCCATTCACTACCAATACTTTACTTTTCTCCCTGCTAAAACTCACATTCAGATCATTCCCATATTCGGACACCACATCTAGCATCCTCTGCAGATCCTCTCGGTTGTCGCTCATGATCACTACGTCGTCTGCATATAGCAAGATACCCAGACGTTCGTTCCCAATTAGTGTTCCCCTGCCGGCTTCTTTCATTCTTGCAGCTAGTTCCTCTGTGTACATCCCAAACAGGAGGGACCCTGTCTAACTCCCCGCTTGTTTTCGACCCAGTCTGTCTCTATATCCCCCATACTGTATCTAGCCCTGGTATTCTCATACATACCTCTTATAATATTTATTATCTTTTCACTCACTCCTACTGTTTCAAGCAGCCTACACAACTTGTACCTGTTCACTCTGTCATATGCTTTCTCTATGTCTAGGAAGGCGAAGTATCCCTTCCGTCCGGACTTTTTCGTATTCTCTATCACTTCTCTCACTACGAACATGTTATCTTCCCCTCTTCTGTCCACTCGAAACCCATTCTGTTCTTCTCCCATCACTCTGTTCCTTTCAAAGATCCCTTTCAGCCTTTCATTCAGCACCCCACAGAACACCTTGGAAATTGTGTCTGTTAGCGTTATTGGTCGGTAGTTTTTCAGCTCTTTCTTACTCTTGTGACCCCCTTTGTGCAGGAGGGTCACCCGGCTCTCGTTCCATTTATACGGTACCCTCTCTCCTGACCATACTTTCTTAAAAAGTCCATACATGCCTTCAATTACTCCATTCCCACCCTCTTTGTAGAATTCATATGGGATCTCGTCGTTTCCTGCGGCTTTACCGTTCTTCAGTTCTTGACACATTTCCTTATCTCTTCTCTACTGATCTCGTAATCCATATTTTCATCTACTGGTATCTTTCTTCCTATTATCAGGTTGGGTTCGCCCCTATCCTCCACCTCATTCGCACCCCCTATGTTTTCCCAGAATTCTTTTACTGCCCTAGCTTTCTCCGGTTTCCCTCTCACCTCTCTTCCGTTCACCATTATTACTTCCACATTCACTCTTTCACTCTCTTGTTCTCCCCTTAGGAAGTCATACCATTCTCTGCTGACCTCACCACCTCTTGCCTTCAGCTCATCTACTACATCCTTATCGGCTTTTACTCTCGCTTTCCTTATTAAACCTCCTGTTATGCTTTTGTGCTTCCTGTATTCCTCCCATGCTTCCTCATATGCGACCCGTTCATTCTCACCGTTGTCCTTGGACCTCCTTAGTCTTCTACACCTTCGGTTGCTCTCTTTTCTTTTTTTTCTGGCAGATTCGATGTCTTGGTTCCACCATCTCCTCTGGGGTCTCCTATTATTTCCTTTCTTTTTCCTCCCGACTCTTCTTTCAGCTACTTCTTTCACTGTCTTGGTGAATTCTTCATTCATTCTGTCTACCCCTCCGTCATCCCTCCAGTTCACACGCTCTAGTTCTTCCCCGAATTTTACCCAGTCCGCTTGTTTCAGTTTCCATTTCTTACCCTTTGGTTTCCTAGCTTCCTTTCTCTCCCTCCCACAGGTATATGCTCAGGCCCAATCCCCATTTTGGGGGTAGCCGACTCAAGACAGAGCAAGAACAGGGAAAACACAAAAACAACAAATAAACACAGATAAAAAGCACAAACTCACACACATCCAGGAGAAGACCCAGAGAGTGTAGTGAGACTAGAGTGTAATACTGTCGTTATTTATTTTTTTACATTATCCTGGTATCACAGAAAAGAAGAAGAAAAGGAAGAATGTTCAGTCTACTGTTAAAGCAGGTGACGAATAGCCTCATAATTAAGTTATTTTATCTTGTTTGGGTGAAATAGATGGATACTGGTATTTCACCCAAAGTCAATTTAAGTAAGGATGAGAGCAAGGCAATAAGCCATTCCTCTAATACAGACTTAGTACTGTAGTTAATCTACTACGTTGATAAATACCTTTATAATCTCAACATTGGGCACCGATACCTTAATATTTAGTCTAGCTTCACAAACGTGCTTATAATGTGTCCGATACTACTTTTGTTGCTTCATAACTTGCTTTCCCATGCATTACATCTTGCACCATAACATTGAATACATTATTTATTATTACAATGGAATTAAACTACAATTGATCCCAATGAGACTGCTAGCAGCTAATCTTACTAATATCCAATTCTCACCATCTGTTACATATATTTTGAAGTTTTTGAGCATCTGTCCCTTTTATTTTCCATCACTCCGTGCTTCCTCCTGGGAAACCCCTGCTTGAGGATGGCCATGAATAGAAATGGCTACACTCTATATCAGATTCCCTATTTCCTCTTTGGAAACCCCAGTTAAAGGATGGCCATAGCAGAAACAAATATCCATCTTTCCTTTTCATCAGCTAACTATAACTTTTTTTAAATTACCAGTAGTTACTTAACCCTTTCACGCACATATGACGCAGAGGTTGCCAGATTAGCAATAAGAAATAGAGTTCTCTCACTCTTATAATCAATCTATCTATCTATTGCCTGACGCCGTGATCCCCGAAGGGGTGGCCACGAACGAACCGCCCCCATGCACCTGTCCCCAGTCAGTCGACGACCCTCCCCCCAACCAGCACCGCCCTCGTTCATGTACTTCCTCACTCCATCCTTTCACCTCATATTCGGTCTACCTCTCCCTCTCTGTCCCTCCACCTCGCTCTCGTACACCCTCCTAGTCATTCTCTCGCTTTCCATACGTTCCATATGGCCGAACCATCTCAAGTTGTTCCTTTTCACACTTTCCAGCACATCTACCTCCACACCACACCTCCTTACTTCCTCATTAGTCTGTCTATCCCTCCATGTAACTCCGCACGCACTCCTTAAGTAATTCATTTCCACTGCTCTCACTCTTGGTCTGAGTCTCTCAACCAACGTCCATGCTTCGCTTCCGTAAGTCAGTGTCGGGATTACCACACCGTCATGCAAGGACTTCTTCACTTCCATACTGACCACCCTATTTCTTGTTACTGCTTTTAGCGTTCCTACAACCCTCTTCCCCTGTTGTACCCTCTCCCTCACTTCTTCATCCATAGTCCCATCTTTACTCAACACACTGCCCAGATACTTAAAAGCGTTGACGATCTCCATAGCCTGACCGTTCAGCTTCACCTCACACTCTGTGACTTCACCCCTTTCGAAGACCATAACCTTGCTCTTCCCCGTATTTACCTTCAAATTCCGTTTTTCGCACACTGTTCCAAACTCATTTACCAGACCCTGCAACTCCCATTCATTATCACTCATCAGAACTGTATCATCCGCAAACAGCAGTTTGCGACCTCTCCACCCTCCTCTAGCCTCCCTCCAGCTCTCCTCACCCACTTCTTTTGTATCCTAACCTTAGCTACCACTACATAATGATCAGACAGACCCCCTCCAATACCCCTATACACCCTAGCATCCATCACAGATTTCTTCATTCGTTCATCCACACATACATAATCAATCAATGACTTTCGTTCCACCACTGTCTTATCCTTCATCGTCAACATCCGTTTGCACGTGTACCTGTAGATCATTCTGTGTCGGAAGAAGGTGTTGGCTATCCACATCCTCCTCCCCACACATGCGTCCACAAGTGCACTACCATTCCCTTTCACCTCTGATGGTACCCTCCCACCACTCCCTCAATAATTACTCTTATAATTACCTCTCCAAAATTAGTTTTCTGCCCACAGCTAACTCAAAGACAACTGCAGAGGTTGAAGTAACTAAACTAAAGGTTTCTAAATACCCCTGATGGTAACAAAGGCTTTACAGTATCCCTAATAGGCCCAAAATTGCGTCATATGTCGGAGAGGGTTAAGAAGTGCATGTGGACTCCTATGGAGACGGATGAATGAGGAAGTACAAGAGAGAGTGATGGAGTTTTGAGGTATATAAACTAAAGTGGTGTTGGGTGGGAGGAAGGGTCATGGGGACAGGTACAGATGGTAAAAGTTCCAGCTGACCCACCCTCGCTCTGGGGCTCGCAGAATTAGCTGGCAATACTGGTGTAGTGGTGCAGGGATACCACTTGCCATTACTGTAATGTATTACCTGTGTCTGTCCTGTACATTACTGCAAATTAGACTATGTAATGTTCACGTTGTGAAGACTAAATGCTCCTTCATTAAGCAGCCGCCATAAAACAGAAATATGTATTCTTATAAAATAGAGTAAAGTATGTTGTGGCAGCCAGCAGGGTTTATATGCATTGCCAATCAGTGGATATAATAACTTGAATATTTAAGCAAATCTACGAACTTTGGGCGAATGTTGGGTGAATACATAGCGATGTATGCATTTTTATTAGAGATAGGCTTACTTTCCCTTGTTTAGTATATGTTCTAACAATGATATAGCCGAAATCAGATCTACCAATCCCAATCTTTGTAAGACACACCTTCCTACACCAGTATTGCCAGATAATTCTGCGAGCCCCAGAGTGAGTGTGAGTCAGCTAGAACATGCATTGCACATGGAGGCAATGCATTTGTGGCCACCCGCTCGGGGGATCAAAGAATCTGGCAATACAGTATATACAACGTTCCTTCCATGTAACGGAAGTATTTTGTTAATATATTTTTCCACTTGCATTTCATATGCCATATGTGGTCTTTACCATCTGTCCCTCTCACTTTACTTTCATCTTTCTTGGCATTCTGTCCTCGTAGGCTTGTGCAACATTCTTTAACTGTCTTCGTGGTGCAATGCATTAGTGTGTTGATTTTCGGTGTGAGCGTCCTGGGTTCGAATCCCCGGACTGCCACATGTGTTTGTTAATTTCATTAATCGAGTTTAGGAGTAAAGTTGGTAAGTGGAGAGAACATAATAATTAATTCTGGTTCAGTAGTAGTTTATCGAGAGGCCTTCCTTAGGTTTAAGTGCCCCCTTAATTACTATTTCCATTCACATATTCATAGCCTCCGATGGCGCAGTTGGAATGATTGTACAGTACATGCTAAGATTGGTATGTAGGATTCGAAACTGCATAATAAATCGTAGGCTTGTGCAACATTCTTTAACTGTCTCGTGGTGCAATGCATAAGTGTGTTGATTTTCGGTGTGAACGTCCTGGGTTCGAATCCCCGAACTGCCACATGTGTTTGTTAATTTCATTAATTGAGTTTAGGAGTAAAGTTGGCTAGTGGAGAGAACATAATTATTTCTGGTTCAGTAGAAGTTTATCGAGAGGCCTTGGTTAGGGTTAAGTGCCCCATTAATGACTATTTCCATTCACATATGCATAGCTTTCGATACCGCAGTTGGAATGATTGTACATGCCAAGATTGGTATGCAGGATTCGAAACTGCATAATACATTGTAGGCTTGTGCAACATTCTTTAACTGTCTTCGTGGTGCAATGCATAAGTGTGTTGATTTTCGGTGTGAGCGTCTTGGGTTCGAATCCCCGGACTGCCACATGTGTTTGTTAATTTCATTAATCGAGTTAAGGAGTAAAGTTGGTTAGTGGAATTTCATTAATCGAGTTTAGGAGTAAAGTTGGTTAGTGGAGAGAACATAATATTTCTTTGCATATAACCGAAGCACCTCAAAATCCTCTCCAGGTTACCGTACAGTAAAACCTCGCTCAGCCAGACTAATTTGGGGAGAACCCTGTCTGGATCTGCCAAAAGTTCGGATATATATTCAGCCATCCAGACAAATCCGGATAGCCTATCTAACTTAAGGGGTGGTATTTAGTTTGTTCCCTACGTTTTCATCAAGCTTAAAATTACACCCCCTAGACCCCCTTTCAAGATAAATTTGCACATTTTTCGGTAGAAAAATGTCCCGGCCGGTTGCTCTTAAATAACAGGCTCGCTGTCGCTCGCCAGGAAAAAATCGACACCTTAATGGAACGAAAGGTCTTAAAATTGATAGAAATACGGCAAAATATCTTAAAATGTCCAAACTACTAGGGCGAACGTCTTAAAATCTCAAAAGCAATGGGGCTAAACATGAGGGAGTAAAGAAAAAAAATCCCTCAAGTGAAGATCTCCCCTTAAACAACCAGACTTAGGTTTCAGCCATCCAGACAAATACGGATGGCTGAGTGCTGACATACAAGTAAGGATATCAAACTCGATGTACAGCCCCTTTTGAAACTGATAGTGTTCCTCCAATATACACTGACCGAAAGGATGTGATATCTAAGTATACTGAAGATATAAATGATACTGTGTTTAGGTAAGCACTGTACTCTTTTGTACACAGTAGGCCTAGGCCTATGCTTTTTTATTTTCAAAGTATGCTCACCAATGCACATCAGTAAACAGTCCCTTTATTAAACAAAGACTTTCCATACAGTTTATACCACCAACACCATCTACAAGCTATATTATCCCCAATTCAATTAAATTTAAATTCATAACTACGAGATTCACAAATTTAAAAAATTCGGCACTTGAGTAAACTAAGACCATTTATAAACAGACCGATGCTCAGCTGACTGGTGGTACATAATAGATAAATATGGTAATTATTATTAGTCATATATTGATTCAATATTGAGCTTTTATATATTACTGTATTAGATAGGAATCAATATTGACAATACTGTATATGACTAATAGTATCTACCAAAATAATTTAAAATGTACCAGCGGTTTCTGATTCTCTGTCTCTGCCGTACATCGAGAATGCGTGATCGTTAATCTCGTAAGGTTGTGAGTTTAAAATTACTTGAATAGGGGATAATAAGGCTTGTTTGATGGTGTTGGTGGCATTAACTGTATGGAAAAGAGGGGGGCTGTATTATAGAGAACCCTCCTCTCTCTTACTTATGCCTAATATCCTAATCTCTTCTAAAGATATACTTTCTACCCTCTCTGGTCTTAATACTAATAAGGCGTACGGTCCGGACAGTGTTCCTCCTGTTGTTCTCAAAAACCGGAAGCAGACTCCCTGCCTAGGCAAACTCTTTCGTCTCTGTCTATCCTCTAACGTCTTCCCTTCATGCTGGAAATTTGCTCCCATTCAACCTGTCCCAAAGAAGGGTGACCGCTCTCAACCCTCCAACTATCGTCCAATTGCTCTCATCTCTTGTCTTTCTAAAGTTTTTGAAACTATTCTTGCTTCCAAATTTCTTAAGCATTTCTCTTTTCATAATCTGCTCTCAGATCGCCAGTATGGTTTCCTTAAGGGTCGCTCTACTGGTGATCTTCTTTCATATCTTATTAACTCTTGGTCATCCTCCTTTCGGGAATTCGGTGAGACTTTTTCTATTGCACTAGACATATCGAAAGCCTTCGATAGAGTCTGGCACAAATCTTTAATCTAAACTACCCTCCTTCGGTTTCTATCCCTCTATCTGTGCCTTTGTCTCTAATTTCCTTTCCGGCCGTTCCATAGCCGCGGTTGTGGACGGCCATTGTTCACTTCCTCGCCCTATAAACTCCGGTGTTCATCAGGGCTCTGTCCTATCTCCTATTCTCTTTCTAATTTTTATAAATGATCTCAACTGTACCTCAATTCCCATCCATTCATATGCAGACGACTCAACCTTACACTACTCCATTAGTTTTCAGAACGCCCCAGCCAGCAATCCCTCAACGACAAACGTAATGAAGCCATGGAACTCTTAAATTCTGATCTAAATACCATCTCCAATTGAGGCAGAGAAAACCTTGTTACCTTTAATGCTTCCAAAACCCAATTTCTCCATCTATCTACCCGTAAGGAGCTCCCAGCGGACTATCCCTTATTCTTCAACAATACAAAAATCAATCTTTCATCTTCTCTCAATATTCTTGGTGTCTCTTTTTCTTTGCTCTCAGTTGGAAGGACCATATTACCAGTCTTGCTAAGGCAGCCTCCCAGAAGTTGGGTGTGCTCAACCGCCTTAGGGGGTTCTTTTCCCCTGCACAGCTTCTTGCTCTGTACAGGGGCATAGTGCGTCCTTGTATTGAGTATTGTTCACATGTGTGGAGAGGTTCCTCTCACACTGCTCTCCTAGACAAAGTTGAAAGGAAGGTCTTTCTTATCATTAACTCCCGTCCACTCACCAACTCTCTGCAATCTCTCGTTCCGCCGCAATGTTGCATCTCTTTCGCTATTCTATCGCTACTATAATAATCAGTGTTCCTCAGAGCTTTCCCAGTGTATACCACCTCCTTTACGTAGGGCACGTGGTACCCGTCTTGCAACTCAATCCCACCCCTACTCTGTGCAACTCTCCAACCCAAGAGTGAAACGTTACTCTCAAACTTTCTTCTACTCAACAGCTGGGCTCTGGAACTCTCCCAGAATCAGTCTTTCCCTCTTCCTATGACTTAAATTGCTTCAAACTCCGTGTGTCCAGGCATTTTGGCCCGAACGTCCCTTGATTTCGGCCCTGTCACTCTTTCAACTATGGGAGAGGCACTCGCTATAGGCAGTTCTGCCTTTTGCCTCCCTCAATCATATAGAAAAAAAAAAATGGGATATAAGGCACGCCTGTACCAAACACTGGATGTAAACAATACGCTCGGTGATTTGTCTTGTTCGTTTCCGGATTGATTGATTTTTTTCCCAAGCCATCCAGACAAGTTTGGTTGGCTGAAACAGTCTGGATCGAAATGCCTGTCCGAATCTCTTGAGTTTCCGGATCTGAGAGCACCGGATGGGTGGGGTTCTACTGTACTTTGTCTAAACCTGTCTTTTTTTTTTTTTGCCTATACTGTACCTTAACCCTTGTCTAGCGGGGGGTTTTGGGCATATTCAGGCCCTCCTGCATGAATTTTTTTTTATTTAGCAAAAAACTAGGCGCTAAAAGTTTTAAAAAGAGACCAGAACGAGCTACGTAGCACTCGTGGTTCTCATACAGTGATACCAGTAACATGGGAGTTTAGCGTATAGCGGCATATTTTTCCCAGCTATGCTCACTACTGGCTACACTGCCGGCCTCTCGAGAACACAGGGAACATGAGTTAATGGGTGGCGGTAAGCCCTGGGAGTCGGCTGTCTGGCCCGCTGCGCTCCCGGCCATTTGCACTTGATTTTAACCCTTTAAAAGCCTTAATAATGCTCCTAACTTGCTGCAAATTGGAACCGGACTTAAGTCCGACCCCGATCTTTAAGGGTTAAAGCTTTTTCCGCTGTTGATTTTTTTTTTTTTTTTTTTTTCATTCTAGTTTTCCACATTCTTGTTCTGTAACATTGGAGGCCTTTCAGTACCATCTGTCCTCACTTCACATTCAAGTATCTTTCATTTCAATTTACTACAGTCACATTAATCCTTACACTTTTCCTTGACAGGTGTTGGAGGTTTTGGCGAGATCTACCTGGCTTCCGACAATGTGGTTGGCCCAGTGGGTAATGAGGCGGAGTATGTGATCAAGGTGGAGCCACACAGCAATGGTCCGCTGTTTGCCGAGATGCACTGCTACATGCGGGTGGCCCGGCCAGAACACATAGAGACCTGGAAGAAAGACCGCAAACTCAAGCGGATGGGCATGCCAAAGTATCTAGGTTCTGGATCCTTTGAGTATGATGGCAATAAATATAGGTTCATGGTCATGGAACGCTTCGGCCTAGACTTACAGAAGATCCTGGAGCAGCACAGTAAAAGATTCTCCTTCAAGACCGTCTACCAAGTGGGCATACAAATCGTAAGTAACAGTTGTTGTTCCCTAGGCTGCCTGGCCGAACAGCCCCGAGTCTCTTAAGGAAGGCCATGGCCTTATGTAGATTATGTTGTTGGCTTAAGTGATTGTGTGGAATGCAATCTTATGATATGTTCAATGTATGGGATGATATGTTCAATGTATGGGGTACTGTCTTACATTCTGAACAGGCGTCGCCGACGGAGTCATCCAGTCTCTTCTGATAGCTCAGAAGAGCTGGATGGTGCCCACATCTCAGTCTGGCCAGGTGGACTCTTTCCTTGCGAGGAAGGTAGGACTCAGAAGGATGGATTTCGGGAGGTCGTGCATGCAGCTGCGTGTTGTCTGGATGGAATGGCGAGTGATATGGGTATGGATGTGCTTCTGGAAGCTGGTTTGGGTTGGGCAGGGTGGGAGAGATGACAGTATGTGTGTGTGCTGAGTGTTGTTTTGATGCGTTGGTGTTTGTGGGTGTGCTGCCATGTAGTGTAGTGGATGGTGTTGGTTTGTGGAGGCTGCAGCCAGGAATTGGGTGCCTCTCATGTCCAGCTGGTCTTTGACTTTAAGGACTGGTTTCTTGATGTAGGTGTAATAGCTGTGCAGCCTGTGATGATTTTTAGGGCTTTGTTTTGAATGGTCTGTTAGGTCAGTAAATTGGCAGATGAACTTTAACATTGACAAATGCAAGGTATTAACCCGTACAGCCCCAGCGATCGGCGATGTATGTAACGCACAGCCCCAGAGACGCGCCTGGCGCGTCACCCTAATTGCGCCGACCGTAACCTCAGGTGTAGCCACTCAAGAGGGCTCAGATTTGTATGGGAACTGTGTACGTATCCCACGCAACCGTGCCGATGGTTGAAAACTCTCAAAGTCCACGTGCGTGCGCGTGAGCGCGCAATAACGTTGTTTTTTGGGGTAATTGCCTTCAATTTTTTACTCTTGTAAAATACGTTTTCGGGGGCTCTGTAGGACCATTCTTTAAGCTTTTTGAGCGGTTTTTCGTGGTTTTTCCTTCATTCCTAACCCATTCGCTATTGTTTCTGGAATAAAAAAAAAATTTGAAAACCGGCCGGGTTCTGGTGAACAAACATTACAAAACTAGCCGGGGCTGGACGGGTTAAAGATAGGGAAGATGCATACAAATGTTAAATATAAACTAGCTAATATGGAATTAGAAAACTCAGACTGTGAGAAAGATCTAGGTGTGTTTGTTAGCAATGATTTGAAGCCTAGAAAACAATGTATAAGCGTTCGTAGCAACAGGATTCTCGGGTTCATGTCTAGGAGTGTGAGTTAAAATGTAAAACTTGCAAACTAAACAAACCAAAATTGGGACAAGGACAATATAAAGTCAAATTAAATTATCAAAATTATTATAAAAAAAGTTATCAAAATTAATTAATTAAATTATAGTAACAGAACTGCTGATGTTATCTTAAAGCTTTACTTGTCATTAGTGAGACCCCATATGGATTATGCTGTTCAATTTTGGTGTCCTTATTACAGAATGGACATAGATTCATTGGAGAGAGTACAACGTAGAATGACAAAAATTATCCATAATATTATAAATTTTCCGTATGAAGAAAGGTTGAAGAAATTAGGCTTACATTCGTTAAAGTCTCTTCTTAGCCCACCATAATCGGCTTTTCTGAAATCTGGGATAAGTGTCGTATTCTCTTTAGCATTCCCTGTCCATTGTATATGGTATATAGTAAGCGATTTTGATAATTTAATTTGACTTTATATTGTCCTTGTCCCAATTTTCGTTTGTTTAGTTTGCAAGTTTTAAATTTTAATTAAAATAAATAGATTTATGATCACTATTTCCTAGGTGGTTACCAATCTCTACATTATTTATCATATGTTGATTGTTACTGAAAACTAAATCAAGAATATTAATACCTCTAGTCGGCATATCTATGAATTGAAATAAAAAACTATCTTGTACTACCTCAATAAACTCTACTGAATCGGAGTCGCCTATTTGGTGCTGCCAATCAATGTTCGGAAAATTAAAATCCCCCATAATGCACACATTGCTAAACTTTGATGCTATTTTAATTTCCTAGGTGGTCACCAATCTCTACATTATTTATCATATGTTTATCATATTTACCATATCATATGTTATCCCTATTTGGGCTCTATCTTGAGTCCCCGCCCCCCAAAAAAATTAGGAAAAGTGGGGATTGGGCCTGAGTATATTCATACTGTACATATAACTTATAAGTGACCTGAAGGCGTTAAGTCTAGTTGTCGTGTTTTTATGTCATTAAAGTATCATATGTTACACCTAGTATTTTGTGTGTGTGTGTGTTAAGTGGGTGTTATGTATGGTGAGGAGTTGGGCATTCCTGTATTCGGCTGTCCATCTTGTGAGGAGCTTCGCTGTGAATTTGGCTGGGGCTAATTTGAATCTGTAGTGTGCTGATATAGGGTTGAAGATGTGTTACTCTGAGTCTTCGTGTGTACATGCGAGTGTTGGCAATGCTTTCATCACATCAGCGTTTTTTTATAATTTTTCCTATGACATTTATATTTAGAAAGTTATTTGTTTTGTAATCTGAGTGGCATGTACTTTTTATCGCAATTAGTTTTATAATTTAACGTATCTAAACATGACTTGATTTGTAACCAGTGTCAATGTGTACTTTCAGCTGGATGTGCTAGAGTACATTCACAGCAAGGAGTACATCCACGCAGACATCAAGGCATCCAACCTGCTAGTGGGACACAAGGCGGGCACAGAGAACCAAGTGTTCCTTGTGGACTTTGGTTTGGCCTGCCGCTATGCCAACGACGGCAAGCACAAGGAGTACAAGTATGACCAGCGCAAGGCTCACGACGGCACTATTGAGTTTACATCCAGGGACGCCCATATTGGAGGTTCGTTTATTTTTTATCTTTGCCAGCTTATATTTTGTCATTCTTCCTCTCTACGCATCATTTATTGTACTTACAGAGATATCCATATTGGTGTTAGTTTATTTGGTATTTGGGGTAGATTTATGATGCATGTGTGAAGTGTATTACATTATGGTTGTGAGACTAGGGGAAGTAAGGAAAGTACCTGTTAACTTGAAGATACTAAAATGACTGTAGTGAAATAGATGTGTACACTAGAGACCCTGTAGTAAGAGAGAGTGACTTTTTTTATTTGAGTGCCCTTTTGGTGCCTCATTCATCATGCATGGTTTAAATTTGTTTTTGATCATGTGGAGTGTACAGTATATTCAAAGACCAAATTATATATCCTGTAACTGTAATGTTTTTGTGTGGGTATGGAGATATTTTGCGTGTAAAGAGAGGATACTATCACCAGTGGCACAAAGATGGCTGATCTGTTACTATAGGTTCTCTAGTGTAGGATCTAACATGCCATATTGAGTGTCTAGGAAAGTCCCTTCAACGAGGGCATGCCTTAGTCCTGTCAGTCAAGGGAGTATATAACGTTAAAACTACATCAGAAAGGGATCAGAGTGCACCCTGTTATGTTTATTGATAATAACATGAACTAGAAGGCTACGGTAATTCAGTCTTGTGCAGAAAATAGATGAAAGGTTTTCGAAGTACAGTATGAAAGTGGAGGGAGAGAAGCCCGAGAAGGACTGGGAGTCCTCTCTTTTTGTTTTGGTTCCCCTACCCATGCTGTATGAAACTCCTTATTCCTATTAGGGACTAAGGATTTGACTTCTTCTTATTTATGTAGACATTAGTTTACCATTTCTGATGTAAAATGCTATCCCAAGAGTGGCAAACACTACATTAGGTAGGTGACCCTGTACTTGCGATTCAGCTATTGATGGCATCTTCTCACTAGTATGTTTAAAAGTTATATCAAAACCCTTTCTACCTCTCCTGTAAACTTTATATGAAAAAGGTTAGCATCAAATTACTTTCTCTCATAATTTACAGACTTGTTAAACCTCTTCTTCCTCTCTCTTCCCAGCACACTCTCGTCGTGGTGACCTAGAGATTTTGGGTTACAACCTGACTCAATGGCTGTGTTCCCGCCTGCCCTGGGAGAATAAACTACAGGACTGTAAATACGTCTTCAGCCAGAAACGGGCCTTCATGGAGAACATACCATCTTTTGTCTCAAAATGCTTCCCGGAGACAGAACCACCAGGTATTTTGCGCTACTATTTATGGCAGATTGATTATACTCTAAATCTTGACATTTTACACTAAAGAGAAAATGCAGATCTGTTAAAATTTGTGATCGATATGAGAAAGAGGCGAGTGAACGTTTTTTAGTAGTCTCCAAGTTTGAGGGCTGGTTGAAAAGCAGTTGAGCAGTGGGTTAGAAGAGGAGTGCAGACTTAGCGTAGTGGAGAATGTGTTGATAAGTAGGAAAAAAGAAGAGGCTATGCCATAGGGAAAAAGAAGTGCAGGAAGGCACCAGGTTGTGAAAGAAAATGCCTTAGAAATAGTTCATCAAGAAAGGAGGAGAGTGGGAAAGTGATTGGTCAAACTTTTAAATGTGTGCCATGACCTACAGTAGGTGTACAGTACCACAGGATTGACAAGAGGTGTGCATTGTGTTACTGTACAGGGGAATGGGAGGAACCAACAAATTTCAGAGGGAATGTTATTGTTGTAGTAGCCCCAAGATGCCCCGAAGTGGGCTTGTAGACGTCTTCTCTCAATAAACTATACAATGGCACCATCCCCGCAACCCGGGATTAGCGCCAATATATACAAAATTGAGCGCAAATTCTGGTACATAAAATTTATGTATTTGACGTTTCATGCACATTTTTGTAGGTACCGGTACGTGAATTTTTTACACGGTAGTGTTGAGGGATGGGAGGTACAAGGAGAGAGGCGACAACGGAAGATTAGAGAAGTGAAGAAAATGGCAAATGAAAGGTGGGGTCAAAGATTGAGTGAGAATTTTGAGGAACAAAAGATAACGTTCTGGAAGAAGGCAAATAGAATAAGGAAAGGAGAACAAAAGAGGGAAGAGTTGGTGACAGATGTAAATGGAGAGTTACTAGTGGAAGGTATGCAAGTGAGGAAAAGATAATGTTAAGTATTTTTAATCTTTGCTAAATGTAAGAGATGGAAGGGAGGCAATGGTTGGATATAGGTTACCCAGGCCACCCAGGTGGCAGGGAATGAATGAAAGGATTGAGAAAAATTAGGTGAAAGAAGCAGTGTGACATATGAGAGCGGGAAAAGCAGAAGGTATGGCTGGTATTGCTGTGTAGTCACTGTAGTGTATTAAGAAGGGTGGAGATGTGATAATAGATTGGCTGGTGAGACTATTCAATGTTAGCTTTGTTGTGTCAATGGTACCAGTAGAATATTCAATTGTCGTGTCCATGGTAGGCTACCAGTAGACTGGAGGAGTGCATGTGTTGTGTCGTATAAGGGGAAGGGAGATTGGCTGGAGTATTCAAGCTAGAGGTATCAGTTTATTATCAGTTGTTGGAAAGCTGTATGGCAGGGTGTTGATAGAGAAGATATTAAAGGGTACAGAAGGTGCATTAGAAGAGCTGTGTGGTTTTAGGAGGAGAAAAGGTTGTGTGGATCAGATTTTTACAGTAAGACAGCTATGCGAGAAGTATTTAGAGAAGCATAAGGACGATCTGGATGCGTGTGATTTTGTGTTGTTTTTCTGTTATATTGTGATTGTCCCTGTTCGGGCTCTGTCTCAAACCCCCCCCCCCCATGCACCATAGTATATACATACAGGGGGTATATTTTGGGCTTTTATGGATTTGGAAAACGTATGATCGTGTGAATCGAGAAGCATTGTGGAAGGTAACGGATGACAAAATAGGCGAGGAACAGGGAGGTTTCAGAAACGGCAGGGGCTGCGTTGACCAGATATCCTCAATGCGTTTGTTGGTAGAGAATTATCTGGCCATGAACAGAAAACTATGCAGCATTCATGGATTTGGAAAAAGCCTACGACAAAGTAGACGGAGAGGGTCTGTGGGATGTGTTAACAGTATATGGAGAACAAGGAGAACACGAATACATCCCTCAACTCACCATAAACAACACACCCCTAACACATACACACACACCCAAAATCCTAGGAGTAACATATGATACTCATATGACATTCAAACAGCACACCACAAACATTAAAAAGAAACTGACACCCAGACTTAACGCCCTCAGGTCACTTGCTCACACAAAATTTGGACACAACAAAGAAACTACCACCACAGTATATAAACAATACATAAGATCAGTGATGGAATACGCAAGCCCAGCCTGGGCTTCTAACCTAGCTGAAACACATCATAAGACCTTACAGACTATTCAAAACAAAGCCCTGAAGATCATTACAGGCTGCACAGCTACTGCACCCACAGATCACCTACATCAAGAAACCAAAATCCTCAAAGTCAAAGACCATCTGGACATGAGAGGCACTCAATTCCTGGCAGCAGCCTCCACGAACCAAGACCACCCACTAAACTACATGGCAACACACCCACAGACACCAAGAAATATCAAAACAACACCCAGCACACGGTATCACACACAATTATTGTCCTCTCTCCCTCCCTGCCCACCCCGAACCAACTTCCAGAAGCACATCCATACTCATATCTCTCACCGATCCATCCACTCACTTACAGACAACACGCAGCTGCATGCACGACCTCCCGAAATCCATCCTTCCGAATCCTCCCTTCCTCGCGAGGACAGAGTCCACCTGGCCAGGCTGAGATGCGGACACCATCCAGCTCTCCTGAGCTATCAGAAGAGACTGGATGACTCCGTTGTCGACACCTGCCCGGGATGTAACACAGCACCCCATACCATTAAACACATCATAGAAGACTGCATTTCACACAACCACTTACGCCAACAACACAATCTACACTCAATGAGAGCTCTGTGGGAAAGCCCGATCGTGGCCATGGCCTTTCTCAGGGACTCGGGGCTGTTCGGCCAGGCAGCTTAGGGAACAACAACAACAACAACAACAACAGTATATGGTGTGGGAGGAAAGTTGCTAATGGCAGTAAAATTGTTTTATAGGAATGCAATGGCAAATGTGAAGGTAGGAGATAAGTTAAGTGAGAGTTAAAATGTAAAACTTGCAAACTAAACAAACCAAAATTGGGACAAGGACAATATAAAGTCAAATTAAATTATCAAAATCGCTATGTGGAAACAACGATTACTAAAATGAAAATTGTTAAATAAAAGAACACAATCCACCACATAGGGTGTACATTACTACATGAGCAAGTTAATCTGTTTCCCAAGCAAACTAATCGCACATATAACAACGCACTATCGTCACGTTAAAGGAATTAGTCAAGTTTGGGAAGTCCGGGACGTTCTGGTAAATTTTGACTAAACTCTGCATGAATAAAGAAACTACATGTTAAATGTCAAAATATTATTTAAAATCAAATTTGCAACATGACAAGACATTAACAATAGTAAAAAATACAAATATTGATAAGATATCTATACTATTACAAAATAATATATAAAATACAGTACAGCACTCACTAACGATAGTGCTATCGGGTAGGTACCTGTAAGCATAGCATGCCTCAAGTGACCCCTATCAATAACTACCCTACAAATAACCTACATTTATCGCACAAATAAACTAAGGAAATCACAAAAGCAAGCAATTGATACTATCGACAATGAATACATATAATATAAAGACAAATAATTGCAAAATATGAAGTAACAACAGATTTGAACAAAGAGTACTCTTTTAACAAGAACAATCAATTTAAAAAATCATCAATATTAATATTAATAATAGAAAAAGAAAAAGATAAACAATAAATACAGACAAAAAATAATAAATTAAAATTAAAATGTAAAACTTGCAGACAAAAAGTAATCAGAGGTTATACAAGAAACTTCAAGTTAAAAATGCTTGATTAAAATTATTGATGTCAAATTTTAGAATACAGTCACAATAATTGACCCTAAAAAGATTAAATTTATGGAACAATTTACTTGCCTCAAAACCTCTGTCTACTAAGAGTCTGTATAGTAACCTAGCTCTAGCCCAAAAGTCATCTACTTTAGTGCAAATTTTACAAAATCTTATTAACTGGGAATAAAAACAATTAGAAGTTATTTTACTATCGATATTACTACTAGGGAAAGGAAAGTTTATTACGTTAAAATTAAAATCATCAACTTTGTGATATACTTTAACCCTTGTCTAGCGGGCCCTCTGTGGCCGTTTTGGGCCTTTTCAGGCCATTCTGACTGCTATATCAACCATCAGTATGAAAGGAACTGTATTGCGCCAAAAACTAGGCGGAAATCGCTACACAATGACGCCACATACAGCTACGTAGCACTCGTGGAGCACTGACAGTGTTACCTCGAAGATGGAAGTTTAGCTGATTTTGCTACATTGCTCACTTTTAGCGAACTATTGGTTACACTGTCATCCTCCCGCGCGGTGGGGGAACTGGAGTTAGTGTGGGCCGGGAGGCCACAGATGTCGGACGTATGGATCATTACTATCCCACCCATTTTCACACTCTTTTCACCCGTTTTTTGCCAGTTTCTTTAACTCGACTTATGTTGCTCGCCGCTAGTTAAGGGTTAAGTATGCACTGTTCATTAACAATCTATATTTATATCAAGAAAATTTTCAACATTATAATTTACATTACATTGTGTGAAGGGAATAGAATTAGGGTAAATAAGTTTAGCAACTTGATTAAAATTTAACAAATTGCAAACGAGAATATCATCAATATATCTACTATTATTACTTAACAATTTAGCAAGTGCTAATTTTTTTGGGATTTTCTTTTTCTTGCTACTGTCAACTAAGTCTTTTATATATTTAAATTCTAAAGCAAGCAAGAATAAATCTGCAATTAACACCTAAAGAGCGGCCTAGGCGGTATAAAATATGTAGCCACCAGCGGGGTGTTTTTAGCCAAAATAGGGATGTTTACGTGATCATTTTCATGCCTAAATAAGACCCAGAGTGTAAAACAAGTATCTATCCCTGAAAGGGCATAAACAGCTTTCCAATGACACCATAACGATCCTTTTATGACGGCTAGTTTTCTTGCAACAACCGCGCAACACGAGTGCAAAAAGCATGTAATTCGGTACTTTCCCCATACAATTCAGTATGTAGCGAGTGAGAGAGGGAGGGAGTAGGTGGGATTCGTGTCAGTAGGTTCGCCGCGGTGGTCTGGAGCAGTCATACGCTCGCTACTCTCCTGCCACCACTTGTCTCTCTCTCTCAGCAACATTACGTGCTGAAATTGCCACACGACCTATGTCGCGCGCCGCCAGATAGTCCAGATTTATTATACTCGACTTATGTTGCGCGCCGCCAGTTAAGGGTTAAAGGGCTAGCATTTCCACCCATAGGAATTCCTAATATTTGTTTGAAAATGTAAGGCCCGAATCTAACATAGGTATTGAAAAGGAGGAATTTAAGGGCATCTTTAAGTTTAGTTCTATCAAAATATACAGAACTAGTGGGAGTAGAGCTAAGTGATGCATTATTAAAATATGTATAAACATTTATGAAATAATTACCATCCCTAACGAACCTGTCAAAGTGCAAATCTATAATAAAGCAAAGCTCTGAATATACTAAATCTAAAGGCAAATTGGTATACAAAGTTGAAAAGTCGAAGCTATGTACCGAGGTAACTTTCGGCATGGTATTTATTTTATCAATAACTTTACAAATTGTCAACACTCCAATAATAGTTAATGTTAATAGTTTAATATAATATTTAGTTAATAGTTAATAGTTTTGAGGCCAATGTTGGAGTAAGACAGGGATGTATCATGTCAGCTTGGTTGTTCAATATATACATAGGATGGAGTGATTAGACAATGTAGGGTGGGACCAATGGGTGTAGGAGCTAGACTGGAATCAGAGGGAAGAGCATGGAAGATTTTAACATGCCTATATGCGGACGATGCAGTCCTGTTGGCGGAAAATGTGGAAGAACTCAGAGAGTGGTCACTGACTTTGACAGGGTATGTGAAAAGAGAAAGTTAAAGGTCACTGTAGGGAAATGTAAGGTAATGGTGTTTGAGAGAAGAATGTATGAAACCATAGATTTTAAGGAAAAATATAGAATCAAGAAAGAACATAAGAAAAGTTGTAAATTAAAAATGAAATACTGGAAGAGGTTGAAAGTTTCAAGTATTTGGGAGCTGTACTATGTTAATATGGTAAAATGGAGAGGGAGATAAAAGAGAGAAAAATGTAAGGGATAGTTGTACCGACAGTGATGTATGGGGCTGAGACATGGGCTCTGAAGGCAAAAGAGAGAAGAAAGCTGGATGTGATTGAGATAAGCTGCTTGAGGAGTATATGTGGAGTTACTCTTAGAGACAGATTGACGAATGAAGAGGTACGTAGGAGAGTGGGACAGCAGGAACCTTTGTTGGCCACAGTGGACAGAAGGGTGCTGTTCTTGTATAACCTCTGCTTACTTTTTGTCTGTATTTATTGTTTATCTTTTTCTTTTTCTTTTTCTTTTTCTATTATTATTATTATTATTATTAATATTGATGATTTTTTAAATTTATTGTTCTTGTTAAAAGAGTACTCTTTGTTTAAATCTGTTGTTACTTCATATTTTGCAATTATTTCTCTTTATATTATATGTATTCATTGTCGATAGTATCAATTGCTTACTTTTGCGATTTCCTTAGTTTATTTGTGCTATAAATGTAGGTTATTTGTAGGGTAGTTATTGATAGGGGTCACTTGAAGCATGCTATGCTTACAGGTACCTACCCGATAGCACTATCGTTAGTGAGTGCTGTACTGTATTTTATATATTATTTTGTAATAGTATAGATATCTTATCAATATTTGTATTTTTTACTATTGTTAATGTCTTGTCATGTTGCAAATTTGATTTTAAATAATATTTTGACATTTAACATGTAGTTTCTTTATTCATGCAGAGTTTAGTAAAATTTGCCAGAACGTCCCGGACTTCCCAAACTTGACTACTTCCTTTAACGTGACGATAGTGCGTTGTTATATGTGCGATTGGTTTGCTTGGGAAACAGATTAACTTGCTCATGTAGTGATGTACACCCTATGTGGTGGATTGTGTTCTTTTATTTAATAATTTTCATTTTAGTAAGCGTTGTTTCCACATAGCGATTTTGATAATTTAATTTGACTTTATATTGTCCTTGTCCCAATTTTGGTTTGTTTAGTTTGCAAGTTTTACATTTTAATTTTAAAGTATACGAGAAGATACAAGGAGAGGTAGAGGCGTAGGAAGACCTCCGAGTTGGAAGATAGAGATTACTCTAGAACAGGCAAGATAAGTGTTACGGTAATACATAGGAATGAATGGAGAATACTTGTGAATAGATAGGTGATAACACGCTCGTTGGGAGAGGGGTTCGGGTGCCTGTTGGACTAGATAATAGTCCGTCTGGCGCCTGGCTCGGGGAGCCGGTATATATGAAGGGTCATGCCTGGATCTGAGGTGGGCGGGCATTGTGGTGTGCTCCACTGTGTGTCTGCTTACTGAGACCAGAACCTCTCTGGGAGGTCTGGGGCCGGGGAAATGCTGGAGGCCCCTAGCGATCCTTGGTCTCTGGGTCTTCTCCTGGGCGACCTACTGTAGATGTGTGTATATTTTTATGTTGTGTTATCCTTGTTCGGGCTCTGTCTCGAGTCGGCCACCCATAGCTATGGGGTATGTGCCTGAGAATATACGTACATAAATTATACAATACAGTACAGTACTTGAATTTTACGTAGCTAATGTTTCCCGAGTTAATAGGCAAGTAGATTTGAATAGTGGTTTTTTGTGTGATTATAACTAGGTTTATTTTGTTTGTGTTCACAGGTCTGAAGGAGTATCTTGACTATGTCGTGAGTCTGGCGTTTGACGAGAAGCCAGACTACGAGAAGTGCCGCAACATCCTGCGAGAGGGTCTGATCGCTCGGGGGTACCGGGATGATGGGAAGCTGGTCTTCATGTCCGCCACCCCGGTCCCACCCTCGCGCAAGCCCAAGTCTCGACTCCCTCGCAAGGTAAGCAAGAGAACCAGCGAAGAGCTGGAGGATTCAGAAGACAAGGAAGAGGAGAAGCAGACTGCTAAGTCTGGTCGGGGTAAGAGGGCTGTGGGTAAGAGGCCTGTGGGTAAGAGGCTTAAGAGCTCCCCTAGCCCCGACCCAGAGGAGGAGGAGGAGACGTCGGAGAGGGAGAAGGAGAATACCAAGAATAAGGCTAATGTGAAAGGTGGTGGTAGTCGGGGCAGAGGTAGACCAAAGAAAGTTGTTGTCTCCAAGCCGGTGTCTGGCCCTGGCATAGATAACCCCACACCACAAATGTTAGCTCTCATGAAAAAGAAAAATGCAATGTGATTTACTGTACTGTTTGTTAGCATCCTTGTTCACATCTTTTTAGATAATTAACACTTTACTTAATGAAGGATGATTCAATCCTTAGTATTTTTAATAAGCAAACATTTCTAGCCCAATACAATAGTGGGATACCATATTTTAAGTTTTAGTATTTTTGGTCTTTTTCAGTTGATACAAATCAGGTACTGATTATGGAATCACCCATGAACAAATCCATTTTTGCTTTAGGTTTCATAATTTTTATTTTTTTATTTGTTTTATTTATTTATTTTTTTATGGTAGGATAAATCCATAATAGTATGAAGAGTATTAACCCATTGGCTGCGGCTATGTTTGGGCTATTTAGGGCATATTCAGGCGCTCCTGAATGATAAATCAAGCATTTGCATTAAATGAACTGTATTCTGCCGAAAACTAGGTGAAAATAGCTTCAAAATGAGACCAGAATGGGCCCCGTACGTGGTCTGGTTCACCCGCAGCGATGCCAGTAAAACGCGGGAAACCCGCTATTTGGTAGCACTCGCTCGCTTGGCTACACTGTTGAGAGAGACAGAGAGAGACCCGCGTGAGACACAGCCTAGCTCAGTGAGCCGCTCGCTGCTCTGAGGGACGGAGGTGGGCCCCTCACGCTCCCGCCCTCTGACACTCGATTTTTACGTTTTTTACAGGCTTTTAAAGCCTGGAAATTGCTGTAACTTTCCAAAACATTCCAGAACGTCACCCGCAGCCAAAGAGTTAATGATCTATGGTATATGTTAACTACAGTATAATTATACAGTGTGTGATACAAATACCTACTACTGTATTAGCCTAATACCGGTAGGTGATGTTAGATTTTGTACTGACTGATAAAGTCATATGTGTTCAGGTTAGGCTTGCCTTGCTATCCCTGTTAAATCCAATTGTAATACTATATTATGAAAATGGAAATATACTAATAAAAGGCTTTATTAATAGGGGTATATTAAATTGTGCCTAGGTGTAAAATTTATATTCGATTAGTTATGATGTTCTGTTGTTATTTCGGTTTTAAACTATTTGCATTGATTATTTTTGTACAAGAAAGATTAGCTCTTTCATTTTCAGTGAATCTCTCAATAAAGATGAAAAGAAACCAAGTTATTTTTCTTTGCAACCTGAGTGGAAGAGATCGTAAAAGTTTTCATGGGTATTAGCACAATTGTATTCTTTATTTTGTTAAAACTACAATGCATATAGTCGACAATATACTGTAAATATTTTGAAATTATAAATTTTTGGGTATCAATATTTGTTTATTAGTTTTGAGGACATTGAGTAATAATTTTCTTTGAGTTTGGATAATTTGCTAATCCCATGAAAATATTTACATTCTAGAAACCAACCAAAAGACGCTCTGAGGAGGAGGAGAATCTGTGCGATATCAGCCCCCAAAAGATTATGAGAGCCTCCAACCTCTCTCCGTGCAGGCCCAGAAACAGGTATGTAGTTAGAGAACTGGTGAATTTGAAATTTGAAAAATTATACACACAAAGGTATTTTGGTTATTCTTACTTCTTGAAATCCACAAGTGTTAATTCCATTCAATTATAGAATGTACGGTACAGGATATATTCTGAAGTACTTCCCTATCTCTCAACACACAATCATCTATCGAGACCTGTGGAGATAAATTTCAAACTGGTGCAAAAGAGAGGTGAGAGTTGGAGAAACCTGCGATCCATAATACACTAGAATTTAGAATCATGGACGTGCAATGCTAGAAATTATAATCTATATTTTATTAATTTCACCACAACACCAAACACTCCCAATGAAATTAATTAAAGTATAAATGATCCGCCAGGATTTGAACCCGGGTTATAACACACAGATTTTTGCCACCTTAACCATTACACCACCAGGACGGTTAAAGGTTTATGCACATGCCTACGACTTATTATCCATTCTCGAATACTGGATATTAATCCATCATGTTCATACTCCCAACCGCGCTATGGTAGCCTAATGTTTAAGTGAGAGGAAAGAATATTCATGGGGCACAGATCTTATAGACCGGCCTCGCGACGAAATATCCCTGAACCTACTAATAATCTATATTTTATTAATTTCACCACAACACCAAATACTCCCAATGAAATTAATTAAAGTATATAAATTATTTTATGATCCGTCAGGATTCGAACCCAGGTTTGTAAAACTTGCTAGATATACAAACCAAAACAGGAATGACACAATATAAAGACAAAATCACTTATCAAAATCACTGTGGAAACAACGATTTAGCAAAATAATATTTTGAAATTATAATGTTAAACTTGCAAAATAAACAAACCAAACTTTGACGAACACATTAAAAAGACAAAACAACTTATCAAAATCGCTATGTGGAAGCAACACTTAAGCAAAATAATTCTTTATAAATAAAAGAACACGATCAACCACACAGGGTGTACGTTACTACATGAGCAAGTTAATCTGTTATAAAAGAAATAGAAGTAATCTAAGAATTTGCTTAGATAATTTTGAGGAGTATGTGTGGAGTTACTCGTAGTGACCGATTGAGGAATGAAGAGATACGTAGGAGAGTGGGGCAGCAGGAACATTTATCGGCCAGAGTGGACAGAAGAGTGCTGAACTGGTATGGTCATGTTGAACGAATGGAAGATGAAAGGCTTACAAAGAGAATATGTGAGTTGGATAGAAGAGCAGGAAGACCCCCATTGAGATAGAGAGACTGTGCAAGACAAGCTTTGGATGATAGAGGAATGACTATAGATCAGACAAGGGAAGTGGTAATAAACAGGAATGAATGGAGAATGCTTGTGAATAGATGAGTGAACACGTGGTCATTTGGGGGAAGGGGTCGGGTGCAAGTTGGACTAGATAATAGTCCATCAGGCGCCTGGCCCGGGAGACCGTTTATATGAAGGGTGCGCCTGGAAGTGTGGTTTCAGCTCTGCTGCATGCCGAGATCGGAACCTCTCCAGGTCGGAGGAGTGCTGGAGGGGCCTTGGTGACCCTGGTCTCTGGGTCTTCTGGATGACCTAGATATGTATGAATTTGCATTTTGTTTTTGTGTGTTCATTGTTTTCTGTTGTGTTGTCTCTATTCTGACTCTTGAGTCGGCCACCCCCCACCCCCAAAAAATAAAATAAAAATAAAAATAGGAAAAGTGGGGATTGGGCCTGAGTATATAGATAGATAGAATTTTGTCAATTGGCCAACCTCAAACATGGAGATCCCACCTCAGCTGTTGAAGAAAAATGAGGAACCGGCCATGGATGGTAAATAAAAGCTCAATAAAAGCAAGTAAACACTGATTCATACTGATAATCCAGAATGATTTCCTGCACTACAATTACAGAAGTTCTATGTCAAGTTACGTAAAAGCTCTGCATACTCGACAGCTTAACCCTTTCGCTCACCATAATGCGTCTTCCCATACCACCCTTTAAATGCCGAAAACAGGGAGGTAAACACTGATTCCTAGGCTATCGATCGCCATACTGACCTTAATTTTATCATAAAAACTGAACCACTTGGTCTAGAGACTTCTAGTCTTCACCCTATTGCCGCTTGATATATATATATACGGTATATATATATATATATATATATATATATATATATATATATATATATATACATACAGTCAGGACCCCCAATTCGCGAGAATAGGGGTGACAGGAGGCATCGCGTATTGTGAATTCGCGTATTGTGGAACTAACTTTAAATGGGAATAATTAGATTGGGTGACATCTCTCAATTATGGCCTATTTTCGACATTTTTGGCTCTACAGTACAGTCTATATCTTATATATAAGAACAACAATGAATAAAAATATGAAACCTTACCTTAAAATTAGTAGTAGATAGGCTAGGACTAGGACCGTAGGACTTCACGATTTTCTCCAACTTCTCCCTCCCTAACCAAATCGTACGAACAGTTTACTCTGACAAGCCTATTGCACAGTTTCCTTCTCCTCTTTTCTTGCGAAACAACAATTCCACCTTCATTTTGTGTGTTATCTTCTTATATTGGCGTGGCATGGCGAAAAAAGTGGCAGGCACTACAAACGTTTGGTCACTCCGCACGGCTATGAGCGCTTGAGCGGGACTGTGGGAGGGAGGGTAAGCGGGAGGGAAGGCAGGCGTATGCCCGTCTTCTTCTTTTTTCAGAGCTACTCCTGGGCCTCGCGAAACGTAGACGTGCTCGCGTATCAAGCGGGAATAGCGGATTTGGCCCCTTCTTAGCTCTCGATTCGTGTATTGTGGTACCACCTCGCGTCATTAATGCTTAATTAATTAATGTTATTTTCGAGGGGTAACTCGTGTATTAGGGTTTTCGCGAATTGTGGAATCGTGTATTGGGGGTCCTGACTGTGTATATATATATATATATATATATATTTTTTTTTTTTTTTTTTTTTTTTTTTTTTTTGCGTATTTATAAGCGCACCAAAATGAAAAGTAATTCTAATGGTCTAAAACTGACCGTGAATATTTTTGGTCCGACGGCTGTATTAAAGAAGCGAAAAACAATAATTATAGAATATTCATATAGGCTAGAATCCAATATTGATGATGGAATATTTGTAAATGAGTAGAAGAAAAAAAAACTTGATTTGATATTACAAATACATTGTTATTGAGTTTCCGAAATATCTTTGGTATAAGTTCAGAAAATCACAATTTTATTTGGAAATATTCCAAATATTCATTATTCACGATAATCATTAAATGTTTCATGGTTTTTCTTTCATTAATATTGTCTTCTACTGCATAGTAATGTACTGTTCAGGCGATAATTGAGTGAAAAACGAGCGATAGTAAACATCTTTGGTGGCTCGATTTGGGAATCGTTCGGGTTAGATGATATTAATGAGAAAGATAAATTTCCTGATCAAAACTTCCATAAGTAATGCCCGGTGAGCCAGAGGGTTAACTGAAATGCATGTTAAACACAGCAAACAAAACATTAACTAAACACAAAAAGTGGCTTAACAAAATTGCAATATAGTATATTTAAAGGACAAAATGTTCAATTTGAAATTGATTATCATTAAAATAAAAAAATATATATAGTTACCGTAGTTATGTAGAGCAGATTAACCAGACCACTGAGCTCCATACGGAACTCTCTTATATATATATATATACCGGGTATATATATATAAGAACATAAGAACATAACTTTTAGTAGGATAAGTAAATTCGCATAGTAGGATAAGTAAATTCGCAGACGATACTAAAATAGGGAGATCAATTGATTCAGATAGCGATATAGAGTGCCTCCAAAGGGATCTAGATACCTTACATGAATGGTCAGTAAATTGGCAGATGAAGTTTAACATTGACAAATGCAAGGTATTAAAGATAGGGAAGATGCAAACAAATGTTAAATATAAACTAGCTAATTTAGAATTAGAAAATTCAGACTGCGAGAAAGATCTAGGTGTGTTTGTTAGCAATGATTTGAAGCCTAGAAAACAGTGTATAAGCGTTCGTAATAAGGCAAACAGGATTCTCGGGTTCATCTCTAGGAGTGTGAGTAACAGAACTGCTGATGTTATCTTAAAACTTTACTTGTCATTAGTGAGACCCCACATGGATTATGCTGTCCAATTTTGGTGTCCTTATTACAGAATGGACATGATTCATTGGAGAGAGTACAGCGTAGAATGACAAAAATGATCCATAATATTAGAAATCTTTCGTATGAAGAAAGGTTGAAGAAATTAGGTTTACATTCGTTAGAGAGACGCAGAGTTAGAGGGGATATGATAGAGGTGTTCAAGTGGGTTAGTGGGATTAACAAAGGGGACATGGCAAATGTACTAAAGCTCAGTGATAGCGAAAGAACTCGTACCAATGGTTTCAAATTAGATAAATTTCGTTTCAGAAAAGATATAGGCAAGTATTGGTTTGGTAACAGAGTTGTAGATGGGTGGAATGGACTACCAGGTGCTATAGTGGGATCTAAAACTGTAGGGAGCTTTAAGATAAAATTAGATAAGCATATGGACGAGGGGGGTTGGGTGTGAAGGGGGATCAGCCGGGTTGGGCCAATCAGCGCTCTGCAGACCTCCATAATCCTGCGTTAATCTCTAACCGTTTTGGTAAGATGATCCTCAGGGTATTGGAGTGTGAAGCCTATAATTGGGCTTTGTAATTGAATTGGGGTTGTGTGGGACAGGGATCTGCCTTGCTTAGGCCAATCGGCTTTCTGCAGACTCCCATTTTCTTATGTTCTTATGTTCTTATGTTCTTATAAGAAAATGGGAGTCTGCAGAAAGCCGATTGGCCTAAGCAAGGCAGATCCCTGTCCCACACAACCCCAAATCAATTACAAAGCCCAATTATAGGCTCAACACTCTAATACCCTGAGGATCATCTTACCAAAACGGTTAGAGATTAACGCAGGATTATGGGGGTCTGCAGAGCGCTGATTGGCCCAACCCGGCTGATTCCCCTTCACACCCAACCCTTCTCGTCCATATGCTTATCCAATTTTATCTTAAAGCTCCCTACAGTTTTAGATCCCACTATAGCACTTGGTAGTCCATTCCACCCATCTACAACTCTGTTACCAAACCAATATTTGCCTATATCTTTTCTGAAACGAAATTTATCTAATTTGAAACCATTGGTACGAGTTCTTTCGCTATCACTGAGCTTTAGTACATTTGTCATGTCCCCTTTGTTAATCCCACTAACCCACTTGAACACCTCTATCATATCCCCTCTAACTCTGCGTCTCTCTAACGAATGTAAACCTAATTTCTTCAACCTTTCTTCATACGGAAGATTTCTAATATTATGGATCATTTTTGTCATTCTACGCTGTACTCTCTCCAATGAATCTATGTCCATTCTGTAATAAGGACACCAAAATTGGACAGCATAATCCATATGGGGTCTCACTAATGACAAGTAAAGTTTTAAGATAACATCAGCAGTTCTGTTACTCACACTCCTAGAGATGAACCCGAGAATCCTGTTTGCCTTATTACGAACGCCTATACACTGTTTTCTAGGCTTCAAATCATTGCTAACAAACACACCTAGATCTTTCTCGCAGTCTGAATTTTCTAATTCTAAATTAGCTAGTTTATATTTAACATTTGTTTGCATCTTCCCTATCTTTAATACCTTGCATTTGTCAATGTTAAACTTCATCTGCCAATTTACTGACCATTTATGTAAGGTATCTAGATCCCTTTGGAGGCACTCTATATCGCTATCTGAATCAATTGATAGCGATATAGAGTGCCATAATATATATATATATATATGCTCAGGCCCAATCCCCACTTTTCCTATTTTTTTATTTTTATTTTCCTCTTGTATTATTATTATTATTATTATTATTATTATTATTATTATTATTATATATTTTATTTTATTTTTATTGGGGGTGGCCAACCTAAGACAGAGCAAGAACAGGAAAACACAAAACAACGAACAAACACAGGCAAAAAACACAATTCACACACATCTAGGTCACCCAGGAGAATACCCAGAGACAAGGGTCACCAAGGTCGCTCCAGCACTCCCCCGGCCCCCGACCACTCGGAGAGACTCCGATCTCGGCAGCAGACATGCAGCGGAGCGAAAGCCACAAGCCCGCCTACCACACTTCCAGGCGCACCCTTCATATTAATCGTCTCCCCGGGCCAGGCGCCTGATGGACTATAATCTAGTCCAACTTGCGCCCGACCCCTTCTCCCAAATGACCACGTGTTCACTCAACTATTCACAAGCATTCTCCATTCATTCCTGTTTATTATATATATTATTATTATTGTAATTTATTTTTTTATTTTATTTTTAAAAGGCCATCACCTTGGTCTCTACCTTACTATTATAGGCTACACAGAAAAATACATGTATGAACAAACTAATATATACAGTAAATAGATTTAAAACCAAATAAATATACTAACAATTTTGAAGCCAGACATATATGGTAAGCATGACCTACTTGTACACTTACCTTGTAATGCAGTCAAATTAAAATTTAAATGGCCAGATTAATTTAACTTTTCCAAATGCAGTATGTTACTCAACATTGTTAGCAAAGTTGTGTGGTGAAGAATACAGTTCTGAAAAGGCAAATGAAAAAGGATACATGTCAACACATTTGAGTGAGGTTGATACATGGTTTCAAATTTAATCTAAATTATATAATAACTAGCAGGGGTACCCGGTGTTGCCTGGGTAATCACCATAATCACTACTACTACCATAATCACCATCATCAATCACTACTACCACAATCATCACAATACTACTACCATAATCACCGGCCTCGACCTCCCTGTGCCTCATTAAACGGCGACCTCGATTTCGGCCGCTAAATGACCTCCGATTTTGGATCTGACGTCATCCGTACCCCCATTTTGGGGGGCTGCGAACAACTTTCGTTCCATACACCTTTTCGACCGGAGGCCTCCTTCTGCCCCAAACAGCCTTTTTTTTTTTTTTTTTTTTTTTTTTTTTCCAATTTCGGCCTCGAAACTACTTCCGATCGTGGCCTCGCCCCCTCTATGACCTGACCCAGGTCAATTGACACCCACATGCAAAGTTTCAGCTCCCCAGGTCCAAAACTGTGGCTGCCTATTTAGAACAGACACACACACACAGACAATCAAAAATATTATATAGATATGGTCATAATTAACTTTATACTGTACTTATCAATTTTATTTTTTTAAAACCTCTGTTAACAAGTAGCCTATGCAATGCCTTGAGACAGAGCCCGAACACGGACAGCACAGCACAACATAAAAAATAAAATAAAAAATATATATATATATAAATTTACACACATCTAGGTTGCCCAGGAGAAGATCACTGAGAGACCCGGTATCACTGAGGGCCTCCAGCACTCTCCCGACCCCAGACCTCCTGGAGTGGTTCTGGTCACAACAGGCAGAAGCAATGTTAAATTAACCCTTTGAGGATCTATGACGCACGTATTTTATATTATCTGGCTATAATTAGACGATATTATTCAGATTAAGCTCGGTTCACACATACACGTTCTAACGTCCCGTCCGGCCCCGACCTCTTAATTCGCCGTGCCTAGGCGGCGTCCTTTTTATGCATGCATAAAATGGACCGTGTGGGTCGGGGCAACTGCCAGAAAACGTGTTATGCCGGGACACCCACGGGACATACACGGACACACACAGAAGTTATTTTCTTGGTCGGGGACGGACGGGACGTTAGAACGTGTATGTGTGACCCAAGCTTTAGGAAAGGTATATGGAAGTCGGGGGTTTATTTGAGATAGTCCTTACCTTTTTAATTCCCACAAATCCTTCCTAAGCTGTATAAAATCGCCTGATGATGGCCATAATAATCTGTCAAAATGCGTCATGATCCTCAAGGGGTTAATGTTGTATGTATTGTATGTGTATACTCAGTCACATACCCCATTGCTGGGGGTGGCCGACTCAAGACGAGCCCTTTAAAGTGATGTTACTACTAGGAAAGGGGAAACTTCCGACATTAAATTAAAATAGTCTACTTTATGATCCAATTTAAAGCAAAGGTGTTCATTGGTGATACGTTATATTTAAATCTAAACGGGTTTCAAAAATATTATTACTAACCTGTTACCTGTGTGAGGGGTATTGAGTTTGGATAAATGTAATGGAATCTGATTCCATATGAAGCCACTATTTTTAAGCTCCTTGCTGAGACCGGGAGGTCTCACTGGGAATATTTTACTGGGGAACCCAAATGGGCCTTGGTCTCTGGGTCTTCTGGGTGACTTAAATGTGTGATTATTATTTTTTTTTTTTTTTTTTTTTTTTTTTTTTTTTACACAGGTATTATTATTATTATTATTATTATTATTTTTTTTTTTTTTTTTTTTTTTTTTTTTTTTTTTTTTTTTTTTTTTTTTTTTTTTTTCTGTCTCGAGTCGACCACCCCCAGCTATGGGGTATGTGCCTAAATATATACCTGTACATATATTCATACATACCTTTTCAATCTGCATAGTAACCTTGCAGACTTACCCCCAGGATTTCATACTGTGTTAAATCTGAGAAACTCTCCTCATTTTCCCTCTAACAATATTTTCACTTTGCATAGAGTGAACACCCGGACCTGCCCCCAGAGCTCCATGCTAGGTATAAGCCTGAGTAAGCCCTGTCAGCCGGAGTTCTTGTCTGTGGATACAGAAGACAGCATGATAGAGCGAGAAAACCAGAGAATGCTGGCGCGTAAACAGAGCCAGCGCCCCAAGAGGCTGGCATTGGTTAAGGATACATCACTGGATAACCCCACTCCACAGATGATAGAGGTTATGAACAAAATCAGGGAGAAGTCTGCATCGCCGCCAGTCTGCCAGAAACGGCACAGGCATAATAGGTATTGTTGATTTAATTTTTGTATAATCTGATTTGAACCCCTTCAGTATGGAAATGCCTTATTTTAAACATAATTCAGCCTATCGGTAAATTAAGGAATGCAGTTTATGAATAACCTACATTGATAGTGTTAAGAGAAACCTTTAACCACCTGGTAAACCATCACTGGGGCTTGATCATGGAAGTTGCTATCCTGTACTGGGTCATAGCTCTTTTAAATGTTTGTTTTGTACATATGTTGACCCCACCTTGGTGGGAAATGGAGATGGCTTTTGAGTAATACAAATAAATTAATGGTCAATAATTTGACGTGTATGACTGTGGCTGCATTCAAAATTCTGATTTTAACTGGAAAAGTTTGGCTGAATTTGACTTCTGCATAAGACTGTAATCAAATTTGTGACTTGGTCTGTGGAGTATTTAACTGTATACTCTATCCTACCAGTAATTGTAATGGTAACCGAGGCAGCCCCACCTGTGAAAACGCCCCCACACAGTTTACCCCGGCCATGGAGGAGGTCATCAAGCGGCGCAATGAGCGACTCTCGGACTCCGACACGGACGGTTACACTAGCTCCTCCTCTATTGAAAGGTCCACCTTGCAGATCTTAGACTCGTCAGAGAATGAGGACTCCAATGACGCCACCATTTATTACTCCCCAATAGCAGCATCCCCGCCTCCGTTACCACTCAACAATAACAATAATTCTAACAAAAGTTCCAAAGGTAAGTCAACAATACAGTAGTATCTAAAATATATTCCTAATTTTAGTCCGTTCTGGTAAGTATTATGTTCAATATTCTAATATACAGATTTTTTCAGGTAGTTTATCAGTTTACGCATGTAAATATGATGAAACTTTATCAATTGTTACCCATGGGCTATATTCAGAACATCCTACATACTGAAATGGACAGTTCTCCAATGTCAGTGAACTCTTCACGATGGTGATACTACAATGTCTTATGTTGATGACATTGAATTATCAGGGTTGTGTGGTGTTTACTGCTTGAAGGATTGTCTACAACCACACACACCAAGCGCTTTCTGTATCCTGTATATCTTTATTATATTTTATATTTATTTTATTTTAGTCTGTTTAGATAAGGTTAGTGGGACCTTGTGAATGCATTTTTCATAGCTATTATACCTTTGATTTGGGAATCTTCATTGCTCATCTTTGATTATTTGCATTTTTCAAGAATTTTTTTTAAATGCTTCAACTGGTACTTGATTATGTAGAAGATTGGGTTACAATGCAAATACTTACTGTAATCAGAAGATGAAGTGGAGTTACAAATTATTTCAAAATTAATTAATGATCTTGTTATTACAGAAAATAATTGAAGGGTCATACAACAAATTTAATATTTGTTTGTTTTACTTTTATACTGCAGGGGTTGTCGTACTATATTGAGTACTTGTTTTTAAAATATAGTTTCTACAACATATTTGCATGCTTATATACAGTTTAAAGAAACATTAAATATAGTTATGTTTTTTTATGTACGGTATTTTATGCCCAATTACAAAGACTTAATTTGAGTAAACGGAATTAAATTTGGACAGGTGTTGCAACTTCTACATTTCTGTATAGAGCTTTCTTCTATCTGCTTTGCATGGCTTATTGCTTTTTACAGCTAGTCTATAGCTTAGCAACATATAGTGCATGGCACATTCGTTGATGTCTACTGCCAACCTGCCTGATGCTTACGGGTGGACACTATAGGTTGTTACTGACACAAAGTGGTGGAGTTGACTGAGACAGATGGCTGTGTGATGGTGTGATACATCCTAATATGTTAGGAATATCCCATCATGACACCTGGTGCCTCACTCTCTGACAGGCCACAGACGACGGCGGTGGATCAACTACGCCTGGGCGTGTGTCTCCACCTTCCTGAGGTCCTATGTTGGGGTTACCAGATCCATGCGGCCAGTCACCAGAACCAAGGCGGCCATTAAAGGATAAACCATTTGAGAAAACTGTCATGAGTGATATCACGATTTTCATTACTATAAAGAACAAATCCTGAATATTGGGAAACCAATTCAGTTGGCTCCATTCATGCAAGACCCACCCAGCATTGTGAATCTAATTTTGACTTTAATTCTGCACCCCAATTATCACCATCATCATACATAGGTGTACTGTATAATTATATCCTCATTCATGTGTTATGGTTTACAATAGACCTCTCCGACCGAGACCGAATTGACCCAAATATCCTGATATAAGGAGGTTCAACAGATATTCAAGTAACTATACAGCCAAAAATACAATATAAAACAAGTTTGCAGTACAGTACACACTTAAGTACTGGTACATTCATGAGCCGTAATACCTGCACACCCATTTCAATCTGTATCGACTCCAAGCGAGACAATCCAATGTTCAGTTTTATCCCGGAGGCTTCACAACTTTGCTTCAAAGATTCAAATGGGTGTGCAGGTATTATGGCTTGTGACTGTACATGGCCTCTTATTGTGATGTGCACCCTATGTGGTGGATTGTGTTCTTTCATTTCATAAAATTTGATTTTAGTAAGCGTTGTTTCCACAGCGATTTTGATATGTTGTTTTGACTATATTGTCTTTGTCCCAGTTTTGGTTTGACTTTGTTTGCAAGTTTTACATTTTAATTCAACATTTTCTATCACAAACCCACATACAAAAAATCTGTAATTATTGCTATCCACAGTTTTAACTTCCTTATTCCCCAGTCACAAGTGTTCAATTGGCAGTGCTGAGTGGTCCTTTTGGGAGTATAGCCACCTATACCATTATGAATAATTATGTTTTGACAAGAATATGGTGTGCATGTCATATGAAAACAATATATGTACACCAAGTTGAATGAAATACCTAGTCTCTCTTACTCTCTTGCCACAATAATCTTAAGAAGTGTGTGATTTATGTGGTAAGTGTTGTGAAATATAATCCATGGGTCAAAGAACATTTATTATAATCATAGTTTAATAGTAATGCTGTTACCTTTATTGAGTACTAGACATGTCAGGTGTTGTACAATATAGTGGACTCTATTGCAAAGATAGCACCAAGTGGCATTTGCACTGAATTATACTATGTTATACTGTAGTTGGTTATTGCACAACTTTAAGCTGTCACAATGAAGTTCTATTTGAAGTTCACCCTCACTTGGGGTGAATTTTAAGAACTATAAAATACCTCCTAGTACATAGTTTAGCTTTTCAAAATACATTTATAGTTTATATGTTGCAGAAATCTTGCAATTAGAGTGTAATATTGATTTTAATTATGTATAGCTACCTACATATGTCTAACATTCAGTATATAATGTTGTTTTATAGAATGGTATAACCACTTTAATATTAATTATGAATATTTTTTTTTTCCTGGTAGCTACCTAGCTGGGAACTAATATACAGTAGTTTTTTTTAGCCTAGCACATCTGGTGGTGACCAGTTTTCTGCAGACTCAAGCATATTTTTCAACTGGGTAATAATGAAGAGAAGGTAATGCTTCAACCTTCATGTTAGCTCATAATGGATTCAGAATCTCTGCTTATATTATTGTTTGTGTTCTTAGTATTAGCTCATTAATTCTGGATATCTGATCTGTTTAAAGATAACACAGTAGGCCTATTCATATACTGTGACAGTAATTCAGTAGAGTATACAGTATACTGTATAACTTAACATGAAGGATCAGTGTTTCTTGTGTAATAGTTTTTAGTGATTCAGAATTGTGAAGCTTAATTTTGCATGTAAAGGTTGCCATTTGTTTCAATATTAATTCAGAATCCTTGAGAAGTGTATAGTTTAGTGTGTGGAGGATCAAGTTTGTTACATAATAATTAATTTTTTGACTGACTATAAAGGGCACAAAGGAGGTCAAGCGCTAGTCTCCCCGCGGGAAGTAGCGGATCTTCTGACCCAGACGGAGTTGATGCGTACCACGGCCACTCAGACATCGCCGTACTTTAGGGTCACTCGCAGTATCTCCAGACAAGCCTCCCCGGAACTCTTTTAAGCCCCACCCCACCGCCAGTGTTACCAGTGTTATAGATATATATTTAGTGCATGAGCCAGACCATGAAATTTCACTGTACCATTCAAAGATCAGCAAATGCCTACCAAGTGAACATACTACATCACTCAAAACATGCACAATAATATGCACAGGCATAAACACACTTGCGCTCATTTACACACCCCTTCAGAACAACGTCCCTTTAAGTGTTGGGGCTTGTGGTGAAGGGTGAATAAAGTATTAGATACTAATTGACAAAGGTTATAAAAATTGTAATTACTTACCTGCGATAATGTGATGGATTAAAATTATGAATAATAGCCATCTTGGGTGGTATCAATTTTCACTGGCTCATGGACTAGTAATTAGTGTATAGTGGTTATTGTGCTGACAATCTGAAGCCAGCCCACAGACAATTTGAACAGTGTTTAGAGAAGTGATAAACTGGATGAGCCTTTGCTGAGCTCTTCTGAGGCTGGGATGGTGTATAGTGCATAGAAAACAGTGATATACTTGTACAAAAATAAATAGGAAATGATACTGAATATAGAAAAATTATATATAGAAAATATGCTATACAGTAAAGACATCTATATCAATGATTTTATGGTGCTTACTCTTGCAACTTGGACCTAAGCTCTAGTGAAGCTGAAGTGTTGTACAAGGAGTATAAACAATTGTATTTGGGAAATAATTGTGCCCCTGGGTGTTGCTGAACTTGTGGACAGTGTCAGTGCCCGTGGTGTGTTCCGTGGAGTCTTTCGGTCATATTCTTGAAACTTGGCACCAGGTAATTGTTTAGCTCAAGATTATACAAAACAAATTTTGCTACCTCTATAAATAGTCACTGATACAGTTTAAACAGTATTCCTTGGTCTTTGTACAGCAGAGAGCAAACTTCTTTTACCAACATTTTGAGAATATGGCCTTTTCTTTTCCTGATGGAGAACTGAGATTACCACACTAAGGTATTGTTGTCGAAAAAGTTGATTATGATCAGATGACAAAAAGCCACAGAGGCCTATCGGGGTTAACCCATATTTTTGGATTAAACCTTACCTTATTTGAAATAGAAATTTAATAGAGAACAATGTAAGGTAGTTTCCAGCATAATTTTCATTCCTCGCTGTTGCGTTTATAAGATATTCACTTAATTAGACATGTTATGCACAGTTTGGTTTGCACACCATACTGTTTATTGTCCACAAGGTTAATGGACTTAAAAATATAAGGCTTGCCCTCTCACTAGCTGTTTTAGTGCTAAATTTTCTGTCACCAAATCAAAGTAATAAAAAAGTATTTTACTTGGTGTTCTTTGAAGCTGGGGTGCCCATATTTATGGATAGTCTAATCAAATTTGAAAACTATATTTTAATCCACCAGTAAATTTGTTGTTTAAGTGACATTGATTTTCTGTAGTGGAAGCAGAGCGGAACTAAAGTTGCCTAATAAATTTATTCAGGTTCAGGAGTAATTCCTAGCGAGGTCTTCCCGTGTGGTTGTGCCCCATCAATTACCCCTTCCATTCGTGTAATCGTTAGGCTATCATAGTGCAGTTGAATATATATACATGCTTTGATAAATATCCAGTATTCGAGAATGAATAGTATATCGAAGGCTTGTGCATAAACCTTAACTGTCTTAATAGCGTAATGGTTAGTGCGCAGAATTTTGGTGTGAGAATCCTAGCTTCGAATCCGTGGAGTATCAGTACCACATGTATTCATTAGTTTCATTGATTTAATTGATTAGGTTTATTTGTAAAGTTAATTGGTGGGTTGGTGATAATATGAATTGATACATTTTGAATTTTGCCATTGGATCCACATTAGTTTTCGCCATATTCTTAAATTTGGGCTTGATACTCTAGTAAACTGATATATAACTTAGTGTGGTAAACTCTGGACTATTCTTATTCCTATTAATGCTAAGAAGGCAGTTGGACCAGCCTCTTACTTAGAAACATCATTGTATAAATGGAATTTGTTCAAGTGTACATAAATTTGGTATCTTCTCTATACTAATATTTAGTAAGCCAACTTAAAATTCTGACCCATCTCTCACTTCATTTTAACTTTTGCCATTTCAGTTTCTAAATTATTTCATCACATCTATTCATAGTTATCTCACTTGTTTCACATTTATGCTTAGCTTTGGGTTGTCTTAAAAAAAGAAATTTAATAAAGCGTGATGAAAAAAGCTCACAGCTGAGGAAGTACGGGAAGTAGTAATAGCATGTTAATTATATTTTTCTTGGAATTGTTAATTTGTGCAGACTTGCACAATATTTTGGTACAGGCTGTGACCGACATTTCAGGCATTAATTTTGTTTTATGTAAAGCTATGGCATTAATTATGATCAAGTACAGTATCTTAGTCAACCTTGTCAGCAGACATGTTTGAAAATATCAATTGTTGTCCAAATAGGTTCACCAAGAGATTACTTAAGTATGAATTGATTTGCAACTTTCATAATGCAATTATTCTCTTCTTTATAATAACAAGGTAAGTACAGTACTGTACCATATACTAGTATTGACTTTAGTCTCCAGTGCCACTTAAGGTGGAACTACATCTGGGATATTTTTGCTGGCAACTTTATTCTGGCACCATTTTGACACCATTTTGCATTGGTATTGATAAAGATTAAAAGTATATTATTGCAAGTGACAATTCTTATAATAGTATATTTCAAAATCTACCAGATAAGAGGTACAGACAAATTTTGCTGGGAAAAGTGCTCTAGTAAATCTGCCTTGACTTATAGTATGTCTTGGGTTGTGGTTTGTATGAACTTTGTTATATAGGAAGCTTTGAGTATCACCAGTAAGTTTTTTTTTGTAAGTTATTTATTTTTTGTAAGGAGGACCAAGTTTTATTTTTACCTGCCGTCTCTGTTATCAGTGATGAGGGAAGCCACACCTTTCCTTTTCTTCAAGATCTCAATATGTTCGTGTTTTTTGCTCAAAGCTGCGGCTCCCACGTCAGTCACTACTGGGTTATTCCATTGTACAGTGTAAATTTCTTTTTTGAAAATAAAGTGTTTTTGACTATCCGATATATATTTAACCAGTAATTTAAGATTATAACTGTAGGCACTCTTCACTTTAACCCATGGGATCTGGGGGGCCTCATATGAATTTTGGTTTAGTCAAACTTCATAATTCAGTGGCTACTGAGACCACCTAGAGCAGTCAATGTTTTTGCAAATTGTAGAACTTTTTGTTGCCTGTAGAATGCCGTAGAGATGACGTCGCTACAACACGTGGTTGCCGAGTTCTGATGATTATAGTGGCGATTTTTAGCCACGCATTTTGCCTCATATGAGGCCTCCCGGATTCCGAGGGTTAAGTAGCTAGTGGTTTAATTGTTATAAATGAGAAAGTGAAAACTCCGATTTTCACAAAGTTTTCAGAAAAAGTTGCTTCACTTTCAGGAATCTAGCTAAAAACTTAAATTACGTGAGTTGTTGTTCCCTAAGCTGCCTGGCCGAACAGCCCCGAGTCCCTGCGGAAGGCCATGGCCGCGATCGGGCTTTCCCACAGAGGTCTCATCGAGTGTAGATTGTGTTGTTGGCGTAAGTGGTTGTGTGAAATGCAGTCTTATATGATGTGTTTGATGGTATGGGGTGCTGTGTTACATCCTGGGCAGGTGTCGACGACTGAGTCATCCAGTCTCTTCTGATAGCTCAGAAGAGCTGGATGGTGTCCGCATCTCAGCCTGGCCAGGTGGACTCTGTCCTCGCGAGGAAGGGAGATTTCGGGAGGTCGTGCTTGCAGTTGCGTGTTATCTATGAGTGAGTGGATGGATTGGTGAGTTCCTGTTATTACCATATATAATGGTTGTTGGACTGAAGTTCAATACAATATTATGTTCTCTCCACTAACCAACTTTACTCCTAAACTCGATTAATGAAATTAACAAACATGTGGCAGTCCGGGGATTCTAACCCAGGACGCTCACACCGAAAATCAACACACTTATGCATTGCACCGCGAAGATAGTTAAAGAATGTTGCACAATCCTACGATTTATTATGCAGTTTCGAATCCTGCATACCAATCTTAGCATGTCCAATCATTCCAACTGCACTATCGGAGGCTATGAATATGTGAATGGAAATGGTAATTAATGGGGCACTTAACCCTAAGGAAGGCCTCTCAATAAACTATATATAGTAAATGATAATTAAATATATTGGGATGGGGTGAACAATATAATCCATATTTATTGAAATGCATGGACAAAATATAGGTAACTTCTGATAAAATAAACTTATACTCCATTCAAATTAACTTCTGCTCATTCCACCCTTTCCCTCAGTTTCTCGGCATTGACCCAATTTATTGTCATCTTCAGGATTTCTAGTTAAAGGTAATAATGTTTTACCTTTAAAGATGACTTAGTGCACCACTGCCAACAATTCAGTTTATTCATAATCATACTTTATAGTTGAAGATTTGCATCATATTAATATGAACAGAGTATAGCTATATATATTCTCATAGCAAATTCTTACATGGTGGTCCAATTAATAGGCAATATCGCTTTCAATTCTATGTATACAGTTTATATATATATATTTATTTTTTTTTGGGGGGGGGGGGTTATAGATTTTTTGTACTAATTGGAACTCCGTATATGAAAAGGCTACTCTATCCTACTCTCTAATCTTAAAGTACCAGTATTGAATGCATATGTCACATTTTATGCAAGAGTTCTCGTTCAAACTGTTCAGCTGTAAAGGTTCCGTCGATCGTCTCACAATTGGGGTTGAACACAGAGTAGGCACTGATCTCCCCGCGCTTCTTTGGTTCATTTCTCATGTTATACCTGAAAAGAATTTATACACATTATAAACTGTCTTCTGAAGGCTCTGGCTTGGTAGGCTAGTATAAAATTACTACATCAGTATTTATGGTGATGGGCTGGTCTATCAGAGTGAGACCTGAGCGATCTCTGCCATACCCATAGCTTACTCTGACTGTTCCTTTTACTTATATATTTTCTAGATCGCAAGTGACGGCGTCTCTTCCGTGGATTGACCTCCCAATCTACCAAGATTGGAAGCTAAAGCGTCACATTATTCCTTTGCCCCTCAACTTTCTCTTCATAATTGCTGAGGGGCACAGGGCCCTGGGTGGGGCTTTGGTTTCCCGGGCGTTTACGCACCCTCTCAGCTCCCCGCCATGGAGTGGCTTCGGTCACCCAGGCTTTATTGTGGTCGGCAGGGAGGGTTCTGTGGGGGCGCTCGTTTATGGCCTTGGCCTTACTCGGGGTCTTGGGGCTGTTCGGCCAGGCAGCTTGGAGAACAACAACAACATCAGTATTTAGAAAATATATAAGCAACCTCAAGTGAACTTTACCCAAAGATATTGGTTGCTGTCAATCATCCAAATACAGAAAGTTGGTTATAATCTACAACTGTTACTATTTTGACTTAAACTCATTGAACATGTCAAGTTATTGTATTTTCTAAATGATTTTCCACAATTCTTCCTAACTGTTGTCTTTAAACATTTTAATCTCGCTGTATCTATACTATCTATATACTCGGGCACATTCCCCCCCCCCCCTGATTTTTTTGATCTGGGGGTGGCCGACTCTAGACAAAGTCAGACTGGGGTGACACAAAAATAAATAAATAAATCACACACATCTAGGTCGCCCAGACGACCCAGGCCCATTTGGGGCCTCGAGCAAGATTCCCAGGTCCCAGACCTCCCGGTGAGGTTCTGGTCTCAGCAGGCAAATCTGCAGCGAAGCTGTACCACCACAAGCCCGCCCATCACGCATTCAGGTGTACCCTTCGTATATACCGGCTCCCCGGGCCAGGCGCCTGACGGACTATTATCTAGTCCAACTGGCGCCTGACCAACGACCACATTTTCACTCATCTGTTCACTAGCATTCTCCATTCATTCTTATTTATTACCACTTCTCTTGCCTGAATAATTCCTCTTATTTTCCAAAGCTTGTAAAACAAGTTTCTCCATCTCAATGGAGGTCTTCCTAATCCTCTACCTCCCCTTGTATCTGACCAACATAATCTCTTTGTAAGCCTGAAATAATAAGAAATCTTTATTAAATTGTCATGATTACAGTAATCGCCCCCGTATTCTGACTAATCCTGCACATCATTACTGTTAATATATTAGCACAGTCACGCCAAAGTGGCGCAGCTTGACTGGCTCGACCTGCACTAAGCTCGTCCGCCTCGAGACAATGGCAGGCCGCCGAGTCGTAGGCTGGCTGATGACGTCATCGGCTGGTCCATGCGAACGACTGGCAGTTGTCTCCAGGATTTCAGTGAGTGCGGTTGCTTCCGTATATCTATTAACATTGGTAGCTGAGCGTAGTTCGGGCATTATGGCGTGCTCACTGAAATGGCCTCCGAAATTAGAGCGCGATGAAGAATACGAAATGTGGAAGAGGATGTGGGTGTTTGGTGTCGACTTACAACGATTGATAAGAAAAAGAGGGCATTGGCGATCCATCTGTCACTTTCCGGGAGGGCTAGAATTGCCTCTTCTGAAATAGATAAGACCACATTGGAGGCCGACGATGGCGTGGAAATGTTATTGAAAAGGCTTGATGACGTATTCCTGGTCGATGAAGGTAGAAGGAAGTTTGCAGCATTTGAGGCCTTATATAGCCTACGGAGGAAGGAGAAGGCAGAGATAAAGGAATTTGTGTCAGAATTCGAACATGCGTACCACGGAGTTACCAAACTAGGATTGGAACTTGATGATTCAGTGTTGGCCTTTATGTTATTGGCCTCCTGTGTGTTGGAGGAGAGGGAGAAGCAATTAGTCATGTCGGCAACCCAAGTGGTATCTTACGCAAATATGAAGGCGACGCTCAACCGCATCTTTTCGAGTCGTGCGATGGGACTTAGCGCCCACATACAGGTAAAATCGGAACCTTTATTTGTGGGATATGTATGATGGCAATGTTGGTGAAAGTGAGGAAGCCCTGTATGTGAGCGGAAACAGTCGAGGTTGTTGTTGTTGTTCCTCAAGCTGCCTGGCCGAACAGCCCCAAGGCCCCGAATAAGGCCAAGGCCATAATCGAGCGCCCCCAAAGAACCCTCCCTGCCGACCACAATAAAGCCTGGGTGACCGAAGCCACTCCATGGCGGGGAGCTAAGGAGGGTGCGGAAACGCTCGGGAAACCAAAGCCCCACCCAGGGCCCTGTGCCCCTCAGCAATTATGAAGAGAAAGGGGCAAAGGAAAAATGTGACGCTTTGGCTTCCAATCAGTCGAGGTAGACGTGGTTGGCGTGGACAGCAAGGCTATGAACGTGTGCGTGGTAATGGAGGAAGAAAAACCCAGTGGGGGCACTTGGTAAAATAACCAAGTGTGCTATTTGTGAATCAATATATCACTGGGCACGTGATTGCCCTGATGCCTACGAGAACAAGAGGGGGACATGGTGGGTACGATGAGGAATCAGTGAACTTATTCGTGGGCTATGTGAATGATAATGAGAGCGAAGACAAATTACTGAAACTAGTGAGTGAATCAAAAGGGTGTGCTGTCCTAGATACGGGTTGTACAAACACTGTGTGTGGTTCACGTTGGCTCGACGAGTACATACAGGGGTTGACTGACCATGAGCGCAGACTTGTGAAGGAGGAATGCTCTAATTCCAGCTTCACTTTTGGCAATGGTATTTCCGTGACTTCCTACAAGAAAGTTACGTTTCCCTGTTGTATAGGGGATATGCGTGCCACTATATACTGATGTGGTGAGATGTAATTTACCGTTGTTACTGAGTAGGGCTTCTATGAAAAGAGCCAAAATGGTAATAAATTGTGAAACAAATCAGATCAAAGTGAATGGAAAGAAAAGAATCGTAAATTTGAAAACCTCATCATAAGAACACTATCTGTTGCCGCTATCGGCTTGACTAGACGGGGCAGTTGGTATCACTGTGGCTTTGGCATTATCCAATGACGGGGACCTAGAGAAGAAAGCTTTGAAACTTCATCGTCAGTTTGGACACCCTACAGTAGAGAAATTGAAGAAGCTTGTAAGGGATGCCGATATCAGGGACTCAAACCTGGAACAGGGATCGATAAAGGTGTGTAGAAGGTATAAGAAACCGAGCCCGAGACCAGTGGTAGGTGTCCCGATGGCTCACAGATTTAATGAGGTGATTGCTATGGACCTTAAGTCGTGGGGCAAGAAGTATTTCTTGGTGATATTGGACCTGTATACAAGATATTGTACATCTGTGGTTATTCATGACAAGAATGCAGGCACTATTATTCGTGGGATATTTCTCAGTTGGGTTGGGTTATTTGGTGCCCCAGGAAAAATATTGTAAGATAATGGCTGTGAATTTAATAATTCAGACATGAGGTCTCTGGGTGAATCATTTAACGTTAAGATACTGACTACGGCAGCTGATAGCCCTTGGAGTAATGGTGATTGTGAGAGGCTCAATGCTGTGTTGGGTGGAATGGTTAGCAAGATTTTGGCGGATTGTCCTAGCTGTAGTCTGGATGTTGCTCTGGCTTGGGCTGTGGCTGCCAGGAATGCACTGTCAACCTTCTCAGGTTTCTCGCCTAACCAGTTGGTGTTTGGCCAGAACCCTGGGATTCCTGGAGCTTTTTATGATAACCTGCCAGCGCTAGACGGCGAGGCCATACCTGCTGGTATAGTTAAGGATAACCTGACTGCCCTTCACGCTGCAAGACGAGCATTTACCATAGCGGAATCTAGTGAAAGGCTGACTAGAGCACTTCGTCATAATGTGCGGGAAAGCGACCCTGGAGACCTACAATACGGAGATGATGTTTACTACAAGCGTCTAGACAGTAATAAGTGGCGCGGACCTGGTACAATAATAGGGAGAGACGGGAAGCAGTTTTTGGTGAAGCACGGTGGAATGTGTGTTAGGGTACACACATGTCGAATTGCCATGGCACCTACCAGTGTTGATACTGCTGCTGTGTCAAATGATGAGGATGTGCCCCATTCTTCTCCCCATACTCTGGACGTACCTAGTGAACGTGGTAATGTGGTGCCTAGATTCGTAGATTCAGACCTAGACTCGGATGATGACGAACATCCTGGTAACATTGTTGATGTTGTGGGTGGTGGGGGTCAGGTTGCTGTGGAGGTCCCCCCCGGTGACATATGTCAGACGGATGCCTGTGCTATCGCCTCTGGTGTGTCTGAACGTAATGTAGTGAAAATTAAAGTGGGTCAAAGGATCAAGGGTATTGATAAAGCGAGTGGTGAGTGGATATCAGGCAAAATTGTTAGTCGTGCTGGGAAGATGACTGGTAAATACCCCAACTGCTACAACATTAAGAGTGACAAAGATGGTAATATTAATTGGATGGATCTGGACAAAGATCTTACGTCGTGGGAAACTGTGGACGAGGCGACAGAAATGCTTGTGTTTTTTAATACGGATGAAGTGGTGTGTGCTAAGGAAAGAGAAATTGAGAATTGGAGGAACAATGAGGTGTATGACGAGGTGGATGATGTGGGTCAACGTGCCATATCTGTACGTTGGGTGGTCACAGAGAAGCTGAAGAATGGGAAGACTATTGTGAAGGCACGTTTGGTGATCAGGGGCTTTGAAGAGGACACTGTAGAGCTGCAGAAGAATTCTCCCACTTGCTCAAAGGAGGCTGTCCGTTTGGCGATATCCCTCGTCTCAGCTAATGGTTGGTTATGCCACACCATGGATATACAAGCTGCGTACCTACAAGGGAACAATATAGAGCGTGAAGTGTACCTGCGACCTCCTCCCGAGTTCGACAATGGTTTATTGTGGCGTCTGCGGAAGACGGTGTAGAGGACTGATAACGAGGGGCGCCGCGCTCCTTGGGCCGCTAGAAGAGTGGCGAACACATCAAAAGTATCATCATCAAAAGTAAGTAAGTTTATGCGATGCAGCCAGGCAATGGTACATGAGGGTGAAGGACCAGCTGATATGTCTAGGTGCCAAAATCTCGTCCCTGGACCCTGCATTATTTTCGTGGAGTCGAAGTGGTGGAACAGAAGGTATCATTTGCATATATGTGGATGACTTCTTGTGGGCTGGTACTGTGAATTTTGAGCAGCAAGTCATAAACCAGTTGCGCAGGACCTTCCAGGTCGGGACTTCAGATTCCAAGTGCTTTAAGTATGTGGGGCTCAACGTAGTTACCACAGAGGATGGCAGTGTCACAATCGACCAGTTCCAGTATGGAGCATCATTGACTCCGGTTACGCTGAGCAAGCGTCGAGCATTAGAGAAGACTAGTGATTTGTCAGACCAGGAGAGAACTAAATATCGTGCGTTGATCGGGCAACTGAATTGGATGGCTACTCACACTCGCCCAGATATAGCGTTCGATGTGTGCGAACTGAGTGTTTCACTTCCAAAGGCTACGGTGTCTGACATATTAAGACTAAATAAGGTGATTGGGCGTGTGAAATCGGATAATGTACGATTATTTATTCCGAAGATTGGACCTTTAGAAGAGTGCCACATTGAGTGCTATGCTGACGCATCGTTCGCCAACCTGCAGGACCATGGGTCTCAAGGAGGCTTTATCATCTTTCTGTGCAACACTGATAATGTGAGAGGCCCTGTTTACTGGCAATCAAGGAAGGTTCGACGGGTGGTAAAGTCAACTCTTGCTGCAGAGACCCTGGCACTTTTGGATGGTGCTAGTACTGCTGTGTATGTGGCGAGTATTCTGCAGGAGATATCCGGATGTGGGAGTATCCCTATCAAGTGTTTTGTAGACAACCGCAGCCTAGTGGAAGCCCTATACTCCTATAAATTGGTGGACAACAAGCGTCTGCGAATTGATATATCAGTGCTTAGAGATATGTTGGAAAAAGGGGAATTAAAGGCTCAGGTAACATGGGTGGCAACATCAAGACAACTGGCAGACTGCCTTACCAAGAAGGGCGCATCGACGGAGCGGCTGCGGGAGGCAGTCAGTAGGGATTAGGTGTTGCCCGCAAGCAGCAACATGTAAGAATTGTAATTATGTACATAGTTGTACGTACTTAAGGGGACCCGCAAAGAAAAAAAAAAAAAATAGCGAGTGTGTTAATATATTAGCACAGTCACGCCAAAGTGGCGCAGGTTGACTGGCTCGACCTGCATTAAGCTCGTCCGCCTCGAAACCATGGCAGGCCGCCGAGTCGTAGGCTGGCTGATGACGTCATCGGCTGGATGGAAGTATGGTCGGCTGGTCCATGCGAACGACCGGCAGTTGTCTCCAGGATTTCAGTGAGTGCGGTTGCTTCCGTATATCTATTAACAATTACTGGAAGAAAAAAAAATACAGACTGGCGATTCACACGTGTTGTAAGGCGACAGCCTGTCGGCAATCTACCTATCTATCTATCTATTGCCTGACGCCGTGATCCCCGAAGGGTTGGCCACGAACGAAACTTCCCCATGCACCTCTGTCCCCAGTCAGTCGACGTCCCTCCTCCCAACCGGCACCACCTTCATCCATATACTTCCTCACTCCATCCTTCCACCTCTCCCTCTCTGTCCTTCCACCTCGCTCTCGTACACCCTCCTAGTCATTCTCTCGCTTCCCATACGTTCCATATGGCCGAACCATCTCAAGGTGTTCCTTTTCACACTTTCCAGCACATCTACCTCCACACCACACCTCGTCTGTCTATCCCTCCATGTAACTCCGCAAATACTTCTCAAGTAACTCATTTCCACCCCTCTCACTCTTGGTCCGAGTCTCTCAACCAACGTTCATGCTTCGCTTCCATAAGTAAGTGTCGGGATTACCACACTGTCATGCTAGGACTTCTTCACTTCCATACTGACCACCCTATTTCTTGTTACTGCTTTCAGCGTTCCTACAACCCTCTTCCCCTCTTCCCGCACTTCTTCATCCATAGTCCCATCTTTACTCAACACACTGCCTAGATACTTAAATGAGCTGACAATCTCCATAGCCCTTCACCCCTTTCGAAGATCATAACCTTGCTCTTCCCTGCATTTACCTTCAGATTCCGTTTTTCGCACACTGTTCAAACATATTTACCAGACCCTGCAAATCCCATTCATTATTGCTCGTCAGAACTGTATCATCAGCAAACAACAGTACAGGTAGCTTCCACTCATTTCCCTCCCTTATCAGCAATACACCAACATCCACTGCTCTTCCTTGTATTTCTTTCATGACTCCATCCATATATACAGTAAACAACCACAGGGACATCACACACCCCTGTTTCAACCCAACATTCAGGTCAAAGAACTCGCTCTGCTCATTCTCCACACGTACTGCCGCCTTTGCACCCTCATACATGATCTTCACCGCTTTCAGCAACTTGCCATCTACTCCGAATATTCTAAGTACTGTACTTTCCACATACCTTCTCTATCCACTCTGTCATAGGCCTTCTCCAAGTCCATAAAGGCAACATACACCTTTTGTTGCTTCTCCAGATATTTCTCCACAACACAATTCAGGGTAAAAAATCTGATCTACACATCCTCTTCCCTTCCTGAAACCGCCCTGTTCGTCACCTATCCTTTTCTCTGTTCTCATCCTCACTCTCTCAATCACTACCCTACTGTACACCTTCCCTACTACGCTTAGAAGACATATTCCTCGGTGGTTACCACACACTCCCCCTTATATAGGGCGACTATTATGCCTGTCTTCCAGTCATCCGGTGCACTCCCCTTCTCCCATGCTAGTTTGCACATTTTCCATACCCATTCGATCACTATCTCACCACCGTACCTCACACTCCATCTATTCCTGGTGCTTTCCCCAACTTCACTCTTTTCATGGCTTCCCACACTTCTGACCTCCTGATCCCCACCTCCTCCTCCACTACTTCTCTTCTTCTCCCTCCCATACCCCATCCAACTATGTGTGCTGGCGCTAGTGGTGGGCGATACCAAGGATTTTCTTTCGATACGATACCAAGGATTTTTTCACCCAGTATCAGTAGTATCGAGTACCGATACCAAGTACTTTTGTAGTCAGTATCGGTTAATATGAGTACTATACAGTATTATATTTAAAGGAGAGTAATGTGCACTTATATGTATTTTACAGATCCTTTATTATATGTATTTCAAAATGCTAACGTAAACAAAGAGCAAAGGTAAAAGAATAAGAAAATAAATTGCATCTCTTAAGTAAAATTACTGATACCGGTAACTACACTGGTAAAAAAGTGTTAACTATAATAAAGATATTCCGAAAACACAGCATCACAGAGATAACTGATGAATTAAAGTGAAAAAACGGTAAAAATCGCAAAACGTTTTATAATTATGCTAGATTTAGCACGTTAGCAACAACAGAAGAATCTCGTCCAAAGCTACTCATTCTTACAGAGGTGCCATCTGCTGCTTTTTTTTCTTCTCAGTTAGCTAATTTTGCTGCAATGTACAGGATTGCCAGATGCTCGATAACAGTACAGTATTTTGAAATTAGGGATAACTTTTATTATTACGAAATGTTCCATTACACTCAATTCTCAAGTACTCATAATACTCGATACTTTGCCTAAAGTATCGATATTTTGGTATCGATACGCCCACCACTAGCTGGCGCTTCATTCCTTACATTTAGCAACTCGTTGAAGTACTCCCTCCATCTTTCGAATCTCGCTTGCTTCTCGGCTAGCATTCTCCCATTCTTATCTTTCACACCCTTACTGTTTCCCTTGCTACCTTCCCTAACTTTCTTGACTTCTTTCCAGAACAGTTTCTTACACTCCCTCCATTTTACACTCTGATTCCTTCCAAATTCCTCATCAACTCCTCTCTTACTTTCCTTCACTACTCTCTTTCTCTCCACGTACCTCGCTCGTTTCTGTCTCTCCAAATCTGTCTCGCCAAGCTACCGACTGAACATAAAATGTTCATAGTTTAATGGAGTTTTCTTTGACCTTTACTATTCTTATTATTATACAGTCGGACCTCGGGTAACATGAATGAAGGCGGTGCTGAATGGGGGGATGGGCGTCGACAGACTGCAGACAGAGGTGCATGGGGGTGGTTCGTTCGTGGCCACCCCTTCGGGGATCACGGCGTCAGGCAATAGATATATAGATAGACCTCAGTTAACGTGTGTTTACTAACCGCGACTTTGCTCATACGCGGGTACCCCTAAAATTCCAAATACAGCCAGTAACACGCTTTCTCTCGATCTAACACTGCTTTGGCCCTGGCGGTTGGTCGGCAACACTCTGCCTGTGACGTCACACTCGTGTACGCTCGGTGAGCGTCCCTTCCCGCCAGTCAGTTTGTTGCCCTGCGTTGGTCTGTGACTACTTGTCGCCAGAGAAACATATTAACAAGCTCTTTAGCGGAATGTATGCAATGGCCGGGAATATGAAAGTTGCTCTGAACTACTTGGATTGTAGTTTACAAGAGTTGAGCTAAGCTCGTGTTGTCCCGTCTCTGTCTACTTTTTATCCAATTTTGTCTTGAAAATATGGATATTCCTTGCCCCTACCACCTCCTCCTCCAGCCCATTCCATTTGTCAATACATCTATAGGGGAAGCTAAACTTCCTGATATCGTTCTTGCAGGTAGGTCTTTTTACTTTGTAGCTGTGGCCTCTAGTTATTCCTGTATCCATAATTAATATATCCAGCCTCTCCAGCCCCCGGGTGCATTTGTACATCATTATCATGTCTCCCCTCTCTCTCCTCTCTTTTAGACTCGGTAGATTTAATTTGTCTAGCCTCCCTTCATATGGCAGCTCTCTGAGACTTGGAACCAATCTAGTAACTGCTCTCTGGATTCTTTCTAACTTGTGAATATGCTTCTTTAGATGCGGGGACCACACCACTGCTGCATACTCCAATCTTGGTCTAATCATACTCTTCATAATTTTCGCTACCATGGTCTCATCCAAGTAGTTCAGAGCAACTTTCATATTCCCGGCCATTGCATACATTCCGCTAAAGAGCTTGTTAATATGTTTCTCTGGCGACAAATTATCTTGTATAATCAACCCTAAATCCTTTTCTTTTTCGGCCTTGCTAATTATATTACAGGTATCTCCCATCCTGTACTCCCAATTTGGTCTATTCACACTTCTTCCCATATTTAACACATGGCATTTACTTATATTAAATTTAATTTTCCACTTGGTGCTCCATTCGTATATTTTATCTAAATCCCCTTGCAGCTCCTCACAACTACTTTTATTTGTTATTTGTCTCATAATTTTTACGTCATCTGCAAACATTGACATGTAGGAGTTTATGCCTATCGGCAGGTCATTCACGTACATAAGGAACATGAGAGGTGCCAACACAGATCCCTGCGGCACACCACTCTCAACTTTCCACCACGATGAGTAAGTTCCTCTAATGTTGGTCCTCATTTCCCTATCTGTTAAATAGCTCTCCATCCATTTCAGCAAACTCCCCCTGACACATCCTAGCGTCTCAAGCTTAGATAACAATCTCTTATGTGGTACCTTATCGAATGCTTTGGAAAGGTCTAAGTAGACGCAGTCCACCCATCCGCCTCTTTCTTGGAGTACATCTATCACCCTACTGTAATAACATAGCAAACTGGTAACACAAGATGTCCCTTCTCTGAATCCAAATTGCTTTGGGGTTATTATCTTCTTTCTCTCCAACATTTTCATCCATCTCTTCCTAATTAGCTTTTCACAAATCTTGCATACAATACTAGTAAGTGAAACTGGTCTATAGTTTAGAGGGTCCTCAGGGTTTCCATTCTTGTATATCGGAATGATATTAGCTCTTTTCCATTCAACAGGAACCTGTCCTTTATCTAAGGAAGCTTGAATTATGTCCCTCACTGGCTCCACTAATTGCTCTGCACACTCCTTTAAAACCCAGGCAGACACTTCATCCGGTCCCATAGCTTTCCTTACTTCAAGTCCTCTCATCGCAGATAACAGCTCATCTCTAGTTATTTCAATCTTACTAAGACCACTCTCCAGTACTCCCGCCTGTGGTTCGTCAAAACCTTCCTCTCTAGTAAAAACTGACCCCAATTTGTTATTCATTACCTCGCACATGTCCGATACATTTTCATACGTCCTAGCATCAACTCTTAATTTAGTAATTTGTTTCTTTACCTTCAACTTACTGTTTATATATTTATAAAATAATCTAGGATCACTTTCACATTTATTTACTATGTTCTTCTCATAGTTCATTTTAACTTGCCTAATTATGTTAACATATCTATTCCTCTCCTGTTTATATTTATTCCGATTACTCTCAGTGTTCCTTCTTCTTAATCTAGCCCAAGCTGCATCACGCCTACCCAAAGCTCTTTTGCATTTCAAATTAAACCAATCTTTCTGCTTAGTAAAATTTCCAGTTTTATATCTTGGGACAAACAGATTGGTTCCTACTCTATAAATTTCGAGGAATCTACTATATTTACCTTGTACGTCCTGTTCCTTCAAAATAAGATCCCAATCTACTCCCTCTAAATATCTTTTCAAGGATACATAATCAGCTTTACTATAATTTAATCTGTCATTTATGTAGCTATTGTCTAATCTATTGGCATTACTCGAGGTCAACTTCCATTTTAGTAATAGGTGATCACTTTTACCTACAGGACATAGATAGTTTATATCACTAATTTCGTGAGGATCCTTTGTAAAAATCAGATCGAGTTTAGAAGGTTCGTTATTACCCCTCATTCTTGTATTTTCCTTCACATGTTGTGCAAGTACATTTTCCGTAACCAACTCCAATAGCCGACTTCCCCAAGATCTCTGATTTGGCCCTGCATCTCCCGATTCCCAATCAACCTCACTACAGTTGAAATCTACCAAGATCAATCGATTCTTCCTTAAAAGCAATCTTCTCAACGACTGAATCATATCCTCGACCATCTCCTCAAACTCCAACTCCCTCCATGCTCTGGTCTTTGGTGGCATGTAAGCTACTGCTATGTCTAGCTTTTTTCCTTCTATATCATTGAGTTCAACTGCCATTATTTCTGCCTTGTCATTATTTAACTCCACTTGCTTTGCTGTCATAGGGTTCTTAACTAATACTGCCACTCCACCTCCCCTTTTTCCCTTTCTATCATATCTCCATATATTATATCCTTCACTAAACACTATATTGCTGTCAAAGTCCTGGTTCAGCTTTGTCTCCGTCAAACAGACTATCTGTGGTTGATCCTTTCTTAATATATCATCCAATTCTACCTTTTTACTGTTTATTCCATCTATATTAGTGTAGTAGCACAGTATATTGGAATCCTCCTCCTTGTTTCTCTTCCCTCCCTGCCTCCCATCAGGTTCACCTCCTCTTCCATCCCCTCCCTGACCTACCTCCACATTCCCTGCTAGTTCTATTCTCCTCCCCCCCCCCCCCCCTCCACAATCTCCCGCCCCTCCCTCACCATCTCTCCGTCCTCGGGCTGATCCACTACCTGACTCACCGTCTCCATCCCCTGCTCCTCCCTCACCATCTCTCTGTCTTCGGTTTGATCCACTACCTGACTCACTGTCTCTATCTCCTGCTCCTCCCTCACTATCTCCTTGTCCCCGATTTGATCCACTACCTGACTCACTGTCTCCTTGTTCATTTCTCCTCGTATTTTCCGTTCTTTCTGACTCTGAGTGTACCACTTCTTTAGTTTCCCTTCCTATACTCTCCAAAAAAAATCCTTTTCTCCTCATCTGACAATTTTCGATTTTCATCGTCAGCCCTTGCTTGAACTTCTCTCAACTTTTCCCTTTCCTCTATGCTTAAGTCCTTTTTCACCCTAATATGTTTCATTCCAGTACAACTATTTAGCCTCCAGCTTACAATGGTTAATGCTTCAACCACTGACCTAGATTTAAACTCTGCTTTTATCGGTCTCATCTCACCCTTTTTATATCTTCCTAGCCGTCTTACTTCGTCCAGTTCTCTCCCCCAATCACAGCCTTCGTCTAGACACTCCAATATTTTCTTTACTTTGTCCTCATCCCTTCCCCTTCTCTCCCTCATATCTGCTAAATGTTCTTCAATGTCTCCAAAAATTATTATGCTTTTACCTCTATCTACTGTTTCCCTCACTACCTTTTCCTTGCTCTTCAAGGAAGAGCAAGGAAACGGCGTGAATCGCCGTGAAACGGCGATAATAGAGCTTTCCAATGACACCCGAATCATCCTTGTACGACAACGGGTTATCCTGTAGCGATCGCACAACCGGAGGTGAAAATACCCTAAATAAGGTAATTTCCTCAGTTTTTTCCTTATATCGCGAGGACGGGTGAGTGTAGGGAGGCGGCGGTGGTCATAGAACCAGCCCAGTGATGGTGCCGAGCGGTCAGACCCCGCCTATCGTCCTCGCATTGCACATACTGTACTCTCTCTCAGAGCCCCTAATGTGCTCAGAATGCCGCCCGTCATATGACGGGTACCGGAGGATAGGCCATTTATCTCTCGGCAGTTGTATGACGGTCACCATTGGTTAAGGGGTAAAGCCATCGAGTTTCGATTAGTCCGAATGCAGTCTCCCAGACGAAGCCGGCGGCAAAGCAGGTGATGGAGCATAAATTATACAAAATAATCAGGGTTGTACACATTAGGTATAGCCTTAACAGTAACGTCCAATACTTCACCTGAAATGTTCTTAGCCCTAAGTTTCTTTGACTCGCTAACCTGAATACACCAAAGTTCAGGGATCGGCGGTTCCCCCAACACTGTCGGTTGCGCAGCCTGAGGGTTAACCCCTTCCGTACTGGCGACGTCTTCTTGATATTGTTCTAGCTACATTTATACAATTTTATGAAGCTTAGGAGGGATGTTCGGTAGCTGAAAGGCATAATTGAGATAGTCTGTAGCGTTTTCAATTAGTAGACTTCCTTCCTAAGCTGTACAAAATTGTCTAACAGTTGCCAGAACATAGTGAAACGTACATCACCGGTACAGAAGGGGTTAAGAGCAGTAATGTTTGTCCAGGACCTGTCCGGTTCATGTAGCAGAGGTATCGGACCTTTCTTTACCAGAGTTTTGTCAAGGGGAGGTGGAATAATATCCGCCAAAACGCGAATATTAGACGTCAATAGAGTTGACGTTACGTTAGACAAACTAGATGTGACATGGGAGGGAGTATTATTTTGCTTTGGTGTAACTTGCATAGAACCCAATGGCCTCGCAACTGGCGGTGGAGTGAGAGAAACTGGCACAGACGTATCCCCTCCGAAATTACTCAAAATAGCATCCATAAAATTTTGGAGGTCTCCCTTAGTCATGAACTCCTTGGTTTGATCCGTGGACATATGAGATTTGATATCTGAGTGCCCTGCTGACACCCCTTGTTGTCCCGACTCTAGTTGCTCTGAGATGTCGTCACGAATGGATTGACACTCCATTGATTCCAATGACCGAGCTGAGGGGAGTCGAATCTCCTCAGACTGGACAGCGGGTTCTAGAACTTCGCGCTCAAATACTTCCCAGCCTAAGTTTGGGATGGACGACGGAAGAGGAACCTCACTTGACTCTTTGAGGATATCCTCTATATCGTTCTGTGAGCATTTGAGATTGCACACGGCACTGAGGTGTGTGACTGCGGGGAATTACATATGGCCGTGGCCTCACTAATGGGGAAACATGGCCTAAAGGGTGGCTAAAAAATTCACTGGGCATGTCCCTGGGCTGTGTCACAGCACCCCTACGGACCGTCCCCGACTGGCCGGATTTTACTTTCGGCACAGCCAGGGACAGTCTAGTAGTTTCGGGTGCCAGCGAAGGCGATGTCCTAGACATCATGCTAGAGACCGCCTTACGGGACTGCGACATGGACGCACTAGAGTCTTCCGGCGTTCCTTTACGTTGCCTCTTCGCTGCCTGTTGTACTGGCGGAGGAGAAATTGCCCTGCGCAGAGGAGACCTCGATCTGGACCGACGTCTCGACTGCAGTGGTTTCGACGAATCCGGCGCAGGCCGCTTCGCCAAACGGCGGGGGGGAACTAGCTTTCTGTGTGGCATCATCGGTAGATTCGTCTGAACTTATGATAGGTTTTGAAACTACAGTACCTTCGAAACTCTTTTCTTTACTGTGCCAGAACGAGCGTTCGATTTTGGAGGATTAGCACTGGAGGGTTTTATCAATAATTCCCAAAGTGGCTTGTCATCACATTGTAGTGCCTTATAGGCAACATCTTTACTATAGTCATTAAGGGGACCGGCTGCTTTTTAATAGGGGGTGACACTGAACTTCGTCTGATTTCAATGAGATTTCGCACACGTATAGAGGATGATGAAACAAGGATTTGTTTGTTTTTTGTTTTTTATTCTAGGTCAATTAGTTTCTGAATTAGGGTGGAAATTAGCTCAAAAATTAAAAAAAAGTCTAATACAGTAAAAGTCCGATAATCCGACGACCAATAATTGGAATCTCCCAATAGTCCGAATTTTTGAAAATAAGGCCAAATCCAAATTCACCCAATAGTCCGAATTTCAAAACGTCCCGAAGTCCCCTTTTTGAGGCATTAGGCTACCCAAAACCCACCCAAATAACACAATGGTACACACACATCATTATGTTCATGAAATCACTTTATATGTTTACCATTATGTGTCATATTGGATGTATAGCATTATATTGTGCATAAGCATATGCATAACATATATTGTGTTCAGGTTTTCGTCAGGCCATTAATACACAGGTTCATAGGGGTAAATTCCAATAATCCGAAAAATCCGGTAATTGGAGCGAGGCCCGGTCCCCTGCTATTCGAATTACAGGATTTTACTGTAGTTCGAAACCCAAGCACTGTATAATATTTTCAGAGGGGTCAGACAACTCACGACAGGTGGTTTTACAACTCTCTTGATGTACTTTTTTTGTTTTTTATCTAATTGCAGAATTAGGTGACTCGGAAATTAGGTAATGATTTTGTACTCGGTGTGTGTGTTTTTTTTTTTTTTTTTTTTTTTTTTTATATATTCCAACTTACTTCCTCTCGGGCATAGGCTGAGAGCCTTAACATTCACTGCTTTACAATGAACAGTGAAGCCCGTGAGTCTTGTTCCAGTCTAGGGAGTGAGACATGTGAAGCATGTAGAGTACAACGAGCACCTGCCATCTTGCCTTCACATGAGGCACGGTGCTCACTCATGGCCCGAAACGACCCCATCTCTGAAGCCACCTTGTTCCCGTGCTTCACTGTCTCACCCCCTACACTCGGACTCTCATACTTACACACACACAACGCCACCTGTTGAGCAGATAACTCACCAGGCATTGCACCCCTATAGCATATTTTGAATATGGGAATATTCATACAGTGCTATTTAATCAGGGAACAATGAGGGTATTTTATTGACGTTTCGGTGGGCTTGTGGTAATGCACTGATACCAGGTACAGCACAAATTCCATCCCAATAATATCTTCCCATTGATACATCGGGATTTGAACCCGGGACCTTTGGATTACCAGGCCAGTGGCAAGACCACTCCACCACACCTCCCCTACCTAGCTACCTATACCAAGGGGCTGCGTCTCAAATGCAAAAAAAGGCGTCAAGCACTTTATAGAGCATTTCACGTGCTTTCCAATGGTATATAAAACATTCTTAGAGGCCCAATAATACATTAATTATATGATCTCAAAGTGCAACAAAACAGGTGTTGAGAAATACATGTGAAAGTCGAAGGTAATTGGGTGAAAATTTTTAACTTTTATTTTTGGTTTAGAATATTTTACGCAGGAACACAGCAGAGTAGAAGATACAGCTTTTGGGAGGTTGTAGAGTATTTTACGCTCTTTCCATTTATACATGTACGAACCTCGTATGACCAGTAGTTACTGAGCCTGTCAATTTCAAAGTTCGCTATATAGCGTTTTTAGAAATACAGGAAAAGTTTGGAAAACATAAAATAAAACAATTTCCAATGGGTTTTCATTAATAACATTTCACTGGCTTATGAAGGGATGTTGAGTAAACACATTTTAACACCTAATGGTATTTTTAGGATTTCGAGCTTTTTAACCCTCCTGGCCCGGGCTAGCTCTCCTAATGACAGTGCGGCGTACCCGGGCGATCTGGCCGAAAAACGTCTAGGCCTAGGCTACCGTATTTTGGTTAATTTTAACTGCTAGAAATTTCCCACGCATATATAAATGTAGTGCGGTTTCCAATCTGTAGACTGGCGTTGAGTAGAGCTCTCTAAGTCAACTGGTTCAGTTGTGATGATGATATTAGTGGAGAGCATTTTCAGGCGATGTTAGCAATATGACGATCTTTTCACTACTGAAACAACGACATACAGACATACAATAACAAAAGTCTTCTCCTTCTTGTTTTCGGAGGTGCGGTGACGCAACGATCGGCTTTGTTTACCCTTGAAGAAATTGTGAAGGAGCAGAAGGAAGAGGGAGAAAAGGAAAAGAAAGAGTTTGAAAAAAATGTAGTGCAAGTTTTAAAGAAGAAAGAGAAGGTAGTGAGAGAGACAATAGATAGAGGTAAGTGTGTAGTAATCTTTGGAGATGTGGAAGAGCACCTGGCAGATATGAAGGTAAGAAAGGAAAGGGATGTTGTGAAAGTCAAGGGGATACTGGATTACTTAGACGAGGGTTATGGATGGGTAAAAGAACTGGAGGAGGTGAGAAGGTTAGGAATATATAAGAAGGGCGAGATGAGACCACTAAGAGTGGAACTAAAGTTTAGATCAACAGCAGAAGCAGTAGCCAATGTGAGCTGGAAATTAAATTCGACAGAGCTGAATCATATAAGGGTAAAAAAGGACCTAAGTGTAGAAGAACGAGAACAGTTAAGGGAACTCCAAGCTAAGGCTGATGAAGAGAATGGAAAGTTGTCTGAAGAGCAAAAGAAGAATTTTTTTTGGAGAATAAGGGAAGGGCAAGTAAGGAAGTGGTACATCAGGAGCCACCAAGAACCGAAAGTAAGAGGAGTGATAGGGAAAGAGACAGAGAGACAAGTACGAAGTCAAAGCAAGGAGACGGAGCGAGAGATAATGCAGGGAGGGGACCGGAGAGAGAGCCAGGATGTGGTGGAGAGGGTGGAACAGAGGGAGAGAGAGGGGGGAGGAGAATAGAATTAGTGGGGGAGGTGGAACTGGGTCAGGGAAGGGATGGAGGAGGAGGTGAACCTGGTAGGAGGCAGAGAGGGAAGAGAAACAAGGAGGTGGATTCAAATATACTGTGCTACTACACTAATATAGATGGAATAAACAGTAAAAAGGTAGAGTTAGATAATATATTAAGAAAAGATCAACCACAGATAGTCTGTTTGACAGAGACAAAGCTGAACCAGGACTTTGACAGCAACATAGTGTTTAGTGAAGGATATAATATATGGAGAAATGATAGAAAGGGTAAAAGGGGAGGTGGAGTGGCAGTATTAGTTAAGAACCCTATGACAGCAAAGCACGTGGAGTTAAATAATGACAGGGCAGAAATAATGGCAGTTGAACTCAATGATATAGAAGGAAAAAAGCTAGACATAGCAGTAGCTTACATGCCACCAAAGACCAGAGCATGGAGGGAGTTGGAGTATGAGGAGATGGTAGAGGATATGATTCAGTCGTTGAGAAGATTGCTTTTAAGGAAGAATCGATTGATCTTGGTAGGAGATTTCAACTGCAGTGAGGTTGATTGGGAATCGGGAGATGCAGGGCCAAATCAGAGATCTTGGGGAAGTCGGCTAGTGGAGTTGGTTACGGAAAATGTACTTGCACAACATGTGAAGGAAAATACAAGAATGAGGGGTAATAACGAACCTTCTAAACTCGATCTGATTTTTACAAAAGATCCTCACGAAATTAGTGATATAAACTATCTATGTCCTGTAGGTAAAAGTGATCACCTATTACTAAAATGGAAGTTGACCTCGAGTAATGCCAATAGATTAGACAATAGCTACATAAATGACAGATTAAATTATAGTAAAGCTGATTATGTATCCTTGAAAAGATATTTAGAGGGAGTAGATTGGGATCTTATTTTGAAGGAACAGGACGTACAAGGTAAATATAGTAGATTCCTCGAAATTAAAAGAGTAGGAACCAATCTGTTTGTCCCAAGATATAAAACTGGAAATTTTACTAAGCAGAAAGATTGGTTTAATTTGAAATGCAAAAGAGCTTTGGGTAGGCGTGATGCAGCTTGGGCTAGATTAAGAAGAAGGAACACTGAGAGTAATCGGAATAAATATAAACAGGAGAGGAATAGATATGTTAACATAATTAGGCAAGTTAAAATGAACTATGAGAAGAACATAGTAAATAAATGTGAAAGTGATCCTAGATTATTTTATAAATATATAAACAGTAAGTTGAAGGTAAAGAAACAAATTACTAAATTAAGAGTTGATGCTAGAACGTATGAAAATGTATCGGACATGTGTGAGGTAATGAATAACAAATTGGGGTCAGTTTTTACTAGAGAGGAAGGTTTTGACGAACCACAGGCGGGAGTACTGGAGAGTGGTCTTAGTAAGATTGAAATAACTAGAGATGAGCTGTTATCTGCGATGAGAGGACTTGAAGTAAGGAAAGCTATGGGACCGGATGAAGTGTCTGCCTGGGTTTTAAAGGAGTGTGCAGAGCAATTAGTGGAGCCAGTGAGGGACATAATTCAAGCTTCCTTAGATAAAGGACAGGTTCCTGTTGAATGGAAAAGAGCTAATATCATTCCGATATACAAGAATGGAAACCCTGAGGACCCTCTAAACTATAGACCAGTTTCACTTACTAGTATTGTATGCAAGATTTGTGAAAAGCTAATTAGGAAGAGATGGATGAAAATGTTGGAGAGAAAGAAGATAATAACCCCAAAGCAATTTGGATTCAGAGAAGGGACATCTTGTGTTACCAGTTTGCTATGTTATTACAGTAGGGTGATAGATGTACTCCAAGAAAGAGGCGGATGGGTGGACTGCGTCTACTTAGACCTTTCCAAAGCATTCGATAAGGTACCACATAAGAGATTGTTATCTAAGCTTGAGACGCTAGGATGTGTCAGGGGGAGTTTGCTAAAATGGATGGAGAGCTATTTAACAGATAGGGAAATGAGGACCAACATTAGAGGAACTTACTCATCGTGGCGGAAAGTTGAGAGTGGTGTGCCGCAGGGATCTGTGTTGGCACCTCTCATGTTCCTTATGTACGTGAATGACCTGCCGATAGGCATAAACTCTTACATGTCAATGTTTGCAGATGACGTAAAAATTATGAGACAAATAACAAATAAAAGTAGTTGTGAGGAGCTGCAAGGGGATTTAGATAAAATATACGAATGGAGCACCAAGTGGAAAATGAAATTTAATATAAGTAAATGCCATGTGTTAAATATGGGAAGAAGTGTGAATAGACCAAATTGGGAGTACAGGATGGGAGATAATATAATTAGCAAGGCCGAAAAAGAAAAAGATTTAGGGTTGATTATACAAGATAATTTGTCGCCAGAGAAACATATTAACAAGCTCTTTAGCGGAATGTATGCAATGGCCGGGAATATGAAAGTTGCTCTGAACTACTTGGATGAGACCATGGTAGCGAAAATTATGAAGAGTATGATTAGACCAAGATTGGAGTATGCAGCAGTGGTGTGGTCCCCGCATCTAAAGAAGCATATTCACAAGTTAGAAAGAATCCAGAGAGCAGTCACTAGATTGGTTCCAAGTCTCAGAGAACTGCCATATGAAGGGAGGCTAGACAAATTAAATCTACCGAGTCTAAAAGAGAGGAGAGAGAGGGGAGACATGATAATGATGTACAAATGTACCCGGGGGCTGGAGAGGCTGGATAGGGAGGATATATTAATTATGGATACAGGAATAACTAGAGGCCACAGCTACAAAGTAAAAAGACCTACCTGCAAGAACGATATCAGGAAGTTTAGCTTCCCCTATAGATGTATTGACAAATGGAATGGGCTGGAGGAGGAGGTGGTAGGGGCAAGGAACATCCATATTTTCAAGAAAAAATTGGATAAAAAGTAGACTGAGAGACGGGACAACACGAGCTTAGCTCAACTCCTGTAAACTACAATTAGGTTGTTGTTGTTGTTCCCTAAGCTGCCTGGCCGAACAGCCCCGAGTCCCTGAGAAAGGCCATGGCCACGATCGGGCTTTCCCACAGAGCTCTCATTGAGTGTAGATTGTGTTGTTGGCGTAAGTGGTTGTGTGAAATGCAGTCTTCTATGATGTGTTTAATGGTATGGGGTGCTGTGTTACATCCCGGGCAGGTGTCGACAACGGAGTCATCCAGTCTCTTCTGATAGCTCAGGAGAGCTGGATGGTGTCCGCATCTCAGCCTGGCCAGGTGGACTCTGTCCTCGCGAGGAAGGGAGGATTCGGAAGGATGGATTTCGGGAGGTCGTGCATGCAGCTGCGTGTTGTCTGTGAGTGAGTGGATGGATCGGTGAGAGATATGAGTATGGATGTGCTTCTGGAAGTTGGTTCGGGGTGGACAGGGAGGGAGAGAGGACAATAATTGTGTGTGATACCGTGTGCTGGGTGTTGTTTTGATATTTCTTGGTGTCTGTGGGTGTGTTGCCATGTAGTTTAGTGGGTGGTCTTGGTTTGTGGAGGCTGCTGCCAGGAATTGAGTGCCTCTCATGTCCAGATGGTCTTTGACTTTGAGGATTTTGGTTTCTTGATGTAGGTGATCTGTGGGTGCAGTAGCTGTGCAGCCTGTAATGATCTTCAGGGCTTTGTTTTGAATAGTCTGTAAGGTCTTATGATGTGTTTCAGCTAGGTTAGAAGCCCAGGCTGGGCTTGCGTATTCCATCACTGATCTTATGTATTGTTTATATACTGTGGTGGTAGTTTCTTTGTTGTGTCCAAATTTTGTGTGAGCAAGTGACCTGAGGGCGTTAAGTCTGGGTGTCAGTTTCTTTTTAATGTTTGTGGTGTGCTGTTTGAATGTCATATGAGTATCATATGTTATTCCTAGGATTTTGGGTGTGTGTGTATGTGTTAGGGGTGTGTTGTTTATGGTGAGTTGAGGGATGTATTCGTGTTCTCCTGTCCAACTTGTGAGCAGGGTTGCGGTGGATTTGGCTGGGGCTAGATTAAGTCTGTTTGTAGTGCACCAGCCATGTAGTGTGTTGAGATAGGGTTGAAGGAGATCTGTTGCTCTTTTTGGGTTATGGTGTGTGCATGTGAGTGTTATGTCATCTGCATAGGAGGCTAAGTTTATTTGGGGCGTATTGGGTGTAGTTATATCGTGCATGTACAGATTGAAGAGTGCGGGCGATAGGACGGATCCTTGTGGGACTCCGTTTGGAAAGTTTCTGATTTTAGATGACTGACCGGCAAAAGATACGTGTGCACATCTGCCTGCTAGGAAGTTGGCCAGCCACCGTTTTGTGTTGTTGTGCATGTTTGTGTTGTAGATTTTGTTTGTTAGGTTGTGGCGGGGGATGGCATCGAAGGCTTTACTAATGTCGAGTGTGGCTAATAGTGATCTGTGTGGTGGTCTAGCTGAATTGATGCCGTCGAAAGCTCTTTGTGTAAGGTCTGTGAGAAGAGTGTTTGTGGAGTGCAGTGGCCTAAAGCCATGTTGTGTTGGAGCTAGGGGTAGGTCAGGTGTAATTAGTTGTAATACTAGGCGTTCCATGACTTTGGAGGGGGAGCAAAGGAGTGTGATGGGGCGGTGCGAGGAGGGTAGCGTGGGGTCTTTGTTGGGTTTGGGGAATGTGATGATGATACCATGCTTCCAAATGTCTGGTATTGTGTTGTGTGAATAGCTGTAGTTTGATATGTTAGTGAGTGCTTGTATGCCTTGTGGTCCCAGGTGTCTGAGGTGTATGTTGCTTATGTTGTCTAGGCCACAGGCGGGTGAGTGCTTGAGATTGTTGATGATATGCTTTGTCTGGTGATTGGTGAAGGGTGTATAGTCAGGGTCTGTGGGGAATTGTCTCTTACGTCGGATGACACGTCGGTCGTCTTTGTGAGGTTTTAGGTGGCTGACATGTGAAAAGTGATTGATGAGAGTGTTTGCTTGTTGTTTACATGAAGGAGTAGAGTCTGTTGTTGTGATTGCAGCATGTGATTGTGTTGTGTTGCTGTTGGAAAGTGTGATGCTGTTTAGTGTTTTGTATAGTTTTTTGGGGTTTGTTTTGTGATCAAGTGTTTGTAGGAAGTTATTCCAATTTAGTTTTTGTTGTTCTTGTATTTTGTTGTTAGTTTGGGTGTTGAGTGCTTGAATTTGTTGTGTGATGTCTTGTGTGTGGGGTGCTGGGGAGTGTTTCAGTATGTCGCGTTGTCTGATGAGGTTTTGAATTTCTGGTGTGAAGTTGGGGTTGTGTCTTTTTCTGTTACCTCTTGGAATGTGTTTCTTGTCAGCGTTTTGGATAGTTTTATTGAGTATGTGTACAGCATTGTTGATGTTAGTGATGGGTGTACTGTTTAGAGTTGTGAAGTGTTGTTCTGTCTCATTTGTGAATGCTTCCCAGTTAGCTCTTTTATAATTGGTGTATGTGTGTTTGTGGCTAGCTGGGGTGAGTCTGGTTTTGGTGGTGATAATGATCGGGAGGTGGTCAGAGCCTAAGGTTCTGACCACCCTCCAGGATGTTGTGGGGGCGAGTTCTGGGGAGCAAAAGGTGATGTCTGGAGATGATGGGTTATAGAGGGCTTGGTGAGGAATATGGGTATGTTGATGGATGTCGTTAAGGATGATGAGGTTATCGGTTTGGTTTTGTAGTACCAGCCCTCTGTCTGTGTCGGGGTTGTCGACAAACCAGGCCGACGTCTTGGCGTTGAAGTCACCACCCAGGATGATGTGTGGGGTGTGTGGGGTGTTTGTGATGTGTTGTAAGTGTGGTCTGTATTCATTTGGTACTGTAGGGGATGTTTGGGGAGGGATGTATGTGTTTATGATGGTTATGTTGGAGTTGTTGCCAGTGCGTATTTTAATTGACTGTATTTCTGTTGTGTTATCATTTGGGGGGAGGAGTGATTTGGTTTGTACACTGGTTACTATGTATGATATTTCTTTGTGTACCAGGGTGATGAGTCCACCGCCCCCGCCGACAGCCCGGTCTTGTCTGATGGTGGTGAAATTATGAAATGTGGGTGTTTTTGTGTTGTGCGGAGTTTTGTTTCTTGTAAGATGGCAATGTGTATGTTGTGTTGTTTGATGAAGTGTGAGAGTTCGTGTTTCTTTGTGTTGATGCCATCTATGTTCAGTTGAAGAATGTTAATGTTATGTGCACGATGTATGTTGGGTGCTGCTGCACGAGGATGGGGTGGGGGTGGGGGTGATGTGGGGGTGGGGGTGAGGGAGGGGCTGGGGGTTGGGATGGGTTAGGTGGGGGTGGGGATTGGGGAGCAGGAGATGGGGGTTGGAATGGATTAGGATGGGGTGTGGTGTGTTGAGTTGAGGATGTGGATGGTATGGGAAGGTTAGGTGGGTTAGGGAGGAGAGGTGGACGGGTTTTAGGGGGGGGAGTGGATGATATGGGAAGGTTAGGTGGGTTGGGGAGGAGAGGTGGACGGGTTTTAGGTGAGGGATTTGACTGGGAGAGGGAGGGGCATGAGGAACAGGTCCAGGTGTTTGTGTAGTGTTTCTTGGAGGCAAGTGTTGTGCAGGTGAAGTGGGTCCAGTTCCCGCATGAATTGCATGAATTACTACAATTAGGTAAATACAATTAGGTAAATACATGCGTCGGACGCACAGCATTCAGACCAAGCTGAATAGGCTTGAAAGCTTACTATCTCCTGAAAGGACACCCGGGCACCTGCCCTTATTTCGTGGTGTCATATTAAAATGACACCCGGGCCAGAAGGGTTAAGCTACGACACCCTTCCTCCTTATGGTTGATGAAACCATTACGTAGTCGCACGCACACACTGCACTTTTTTGTAACCCACTGTCCACGCGACCTATCTAGGCACAAGACACATTTAACACAATGCTTATGTCCAGTTACAGGAAGGTTAGCGCATAAATCCGAAGAACAGAAAGTGATATGTTCCATGATTAGTCCTCCCCCGCCGGGATCGGTGACGGTCCGGAACTCCTCACCGAGGAGACGTGTACCTGGAAAAGACATTTCCAAGAATCAATGCTCATAAGGACAACCTGAGACATTTCAACACAACCGTTACCTTATAATACATAAGAAAAATAGACGTAGCGATCACCACTACTCTAAGTTTCCTGTGTATCCCTATAGAAAACCCTTATGCGGTTTTCTCATGAAGGAATTTATAGACTGCTTACCTATGATAGCGATTATCAATGACCTATACTAAGTGCTGCCTAGAAAGCGCTTTCTAGTAAGCGACCATCTCGCCGTGAGCGGAAAGTGGTTAGCAATGACTCTTCCGCCGCGAGGCCCGCGATGACAGATTAGTAGTCTTCCCGCCGTGCAAGGAATATTTAATAATAGTATAGGGGAGTCGTTCCGGCTGAGCCGAAACATCCCTTGGAAGCCTTCCTCTTCCGCCAGGAGTTTGTTCTAGTTCAAGACAACGAACTGGTTACTTGGATCCTGCGCAACACTAGAACGCCACTAGCGGGGTGCCCAGCGAGGGTGAAACGCGTTCGCGAGACATATCCCCCGCCGGATATATGATCCTAACCTTATTTTACTACCAAGTCTGCAACAAGTATAGGAGAATACATAGTATTATAGTCAGGAGCTATCCCAACACCCTCAACTACTGAGACTATCTCATCGTCCAGAAGAAGAGGGCCACATATATTATGGCACAACATTAATGTAATAATAAACTTAAAATTACATCCTAGCCATAAACAGAACCTACGCAGAGGCTGGCCACGAGGCCTAGGGCAAGTAGAATATCGACGACATCGACGAATTACTCTTACCTCCAGGAAGAACCATCACTCCTCCATCTCGACGACAGGAAAGCAGGGAAGCATACGCAGATACCAGAAGCAAGGTTCTTTACTAAGTACAGCAACCCTAAGCTAAAAGTTCTGCCGACGAACAACAAAAAACGCTTAACCCACCAGGTGACCGAAAAGGGTTGCCCATATAGTAATAAAAAGCCTCTAATCCTAACTTGTAAGGCTAAAACTAGAGGGAAAAATAAAAACACAACAATGGCGTCCCCGTCTTATACCGACCCGAGGTAACGCCATCACCAAAAGCATCCTTAACCCCTCAGACCCGGTTGGGCTCTGAGGCATCCATAACAAACCCGGCCTGCGTAACCCGGACGGGCTCTCAGGCTCCGAGTGCTTGCGTACGTGCTTTTGAATGGCGCGCGTAAATTTTTGGTGTCGTGGGTGGTAGATGGCGCCACCAGACGTGAACTACGCCACGACAACAGTCTCTACCCCGACGCCATCATGGATAGTACGCCAAAAAGTGATTCCGCTGTGTCCGATACCGTGCTCCCTACGACGCCCGCCCAAGCTCGTCGCGTCTTACGCAGACGCCACCACCTAAATGTGTTATCTCCCAGAAGTATTGAGGAGACATTGAGAATTTATGAGCGTGCTGATGCACAGTATAATGTTGATGATGAAGAAAGTGATACATCGGCTAATAATCTGTCGAGTGATTATGGCGATGACAGTGACAAAGACGCTCAATTCATGGGATTTGCGAGTGAACATGAGAGTGATGAAGGTGATGTAGCAGCTTTCGCGGAAGCTGTTTTAGCTGAAGACAGTGAAGTGGGGAAAGTGAGTGAGTGGGAGAGTTCAAGGTCACTCAACAAGTTTCAGTTTAGTGACACGACTCCAAGCTCTTCGCCAGCTAAATCGCCTTTCAAGCTACGCTTTTACAAGAAGCAGGTCCTTGAAAAGGCGGCCGCGGATGCCAGGGAAGAGGCCAAAAAACTTAGTGAGGAGGAGGCTGTGAGTGAGGGTGAGCGTGGTGACTCATCTCGCCCGCCTTTGTCTCCCTTATCTCCCCAAGCCACCCAAGATGACCCGGGCACCCCTCATTCTTCCCCACCACCCCCACCACTGCCAAGGGTTGAGGACCCCCTACTTTCGGCCTATTTGCCTCCTAGGTCCCCCGACAGGAGACATACTGCTGCCGAAAAGGGGAAGGGAAGGAAATATGTAAAAAAAAGGACAGAAAACTAGGCGGGCTTTGTTCGAGGCTCCCGCAGCGTCCACCCCTGCCGGCTCCAGCCATACGCCCCTGCAACTTTCCCCACGGTCCTCCCCACCTCTCCAGCCTTCAACATGTGTGCCTGACGAAGTTTTTGAGCTCGCATCACCAATACCTGGGCCTAGTGACAGTGGAACATTGCTTCCTGCCACTAGTCGCAGGCCAAGGAGCCCAGGACCTCGGGAGGGGCATAGCCTCACCTGCCACTCCTTCCCCACCCGCACACCGCCCACGCATCACTCGTTCCCCGCCAGATTATGTGGGGGACACTGACGATGAAGGGCACCTCACAGATGACTCTGGCCATGACTACATAGGTCCACCGTCAGGGCAAGATGACCACTCTGACGACGACGATGACGACGAATATATGGGCATGGACGACCCTCAACCCATCCGCTCCGCCCGGGGGCGTCATGCTGTGGCCCGCCCTGGTGGCCGGCCTGGCCGCCCTAGGGTGCGCGCCTCCCGAGTTGGCCGTGGGCGTGCTGGGCCACCAGCTGGAGCTCCTCGTCAGCGTCGACAAGATCCATTCTACGTTTTTCAGTGGCAAGACGTGGCTGACGGGGAAGATTACAACCCTGATGTACCAGCCTTTGACGAGGTACAGGAGGGTTCAGGAATTACCCCCAATTTTCCCGCAGGACCCAATGCTCCACCACATGAGCTTTTTGAGGCCTTTTTTGATGAGGAGGTTACCGGATTTGTCATCAAGGAGACAAACAAGCAGCACCAATTCCAGGTCCACATTTTTGACAAGGTGACCAAGGGCCACATGAGGCAGTGGACCGACGTGACTCATCGCAAGTTCATGGTGTTCCTGGCACTCGCCATGCTAATGCCTCATGTCAAGAAGCATAGGTTGCCTGACTATTGGATCACCAATGATCTGATATCCACCCCTGCCTTCGGGAAACATATGTCTCGCGACTGGTACCTGGACATCCTCGCAGCGCTCCATCTTGTCACCAACACCGACGTCCACCAGCCAGACAAGCTGTGGAAGATTAGGACGTTGTACGAGATGATGCGACACCGTTTCTCCTCCTACTTCAAGCCCTTCTGCAAGGTCGTCATTGACGAGTCTCTTGTGCTGTTCCGGGGAAAGCTCAGCTTCCGGCAGTACATCCCATCAAAGAGACATCGCTTTGGCATAAAATTCTTTGTGCTGTGCGACTGCCGAACTGGCTATGTCCTGGACTTCCTGGTCTACAGCGGGAAGGAAGGGGACGTGCTTGTGGACCCCCTTATTGGCTTTGGCGGAGCAGTGGTGCAAGCCATGATGGACCGCTATTTCCACAAAAATCACGTCCTCTACACGTCCCTCACTCTCTCAAAGTACCTCCATGAGCGCAAGACGGGGACTGTAGGCACAGTACGAGGGAGAAGGAAGGGCATGCCACCTTTCCCTCCAAAGACCAAAAAAGGCGATGTATTCAGGAATAAGTCGGGGCCCATTCTAGCTATCCACTGGCACGACCAGCGGAAGGTCAACCTCCTGACCACCGTCCACAAGGGGTTAATGGTGGAGATTGGCAAGGTGGATCGCCGCACCCAGGCCAGGGTGACCAAGCCCGATGCTGTCATGGACTACATCATCAACATGAGGCTGGTGGACAAGTCCGACATGCAGATGGGCTTCATTGACTGTCTGCGTACCTCGTGCAGATGGTACAAAAAGTTCTTTCTGCACATGGTGGACATGTCCATTCTGAACGCTTACAACATCTACAAGCTTCGGACTGAGAATACACCCAGGAAGTTCAATAGCCTGCGGAGGTTTGAAGGAGCTCCTGGAGAAGTATGCTACGCCACAGAGGGCAGTGGCACATGCTGGGCCCGCCGCTACTGACCGCTTGCACTGTGCATATTACATGAATATGCACAGGCTCGTTTCCCTGCCTCAGACAGCAGCAGAAGCGGTGTCATGTCTGCTACAAAACCAGGCTGAGGGCGAGGTCAGATAAAAAGTCCACCCTGGAGTGTGTGGAGTGCAAGGTGGCACTCTGTGCTGAAGGGTGCTTCTTTGATTACCACTCCAAGCAGGAGTTCTAATAATCATAGTGAAAGTGCCAAAGACAGTGACAATATGTACAGTACTGTATATATATATATATATAGGCAAAAAATGGAAGTAAAACAATTTATTGTAATACAAAAGTCATGTATTATGAGAAAATGTATACAAATACAATTACACCATAATAATGTGAAAGTGACACATATGTATATAATAAGTAACATTCATATGATTAGAACCTATAGAAATATAGAAATCAGTGAAAAAAGGCACAATAATTTGTATATAAAACTTTTACAAAGCATATAACTAAGTGAAAGTGACACAAGACCTAATATTTGATGGCCAAAGTATAATAAACACCTGTGATAACGAATATTCAGTGCCTAATAAAACAATAACCTACCTCAATTACTAACAAAGCGTACGGTATCGAGTGAAAATGAGCATTATCAGTGACAGTGACACACTCTAAAGCATATTTACCAAAGTGAAAGTGACACAAGACCTAATATTTGATGGCCAAAGTATAATAAAACACCTGTGATAACGAATAATCAGTGCCTAATATAACAATAACCTACCTCAATTACTAACAAAGCGTACGGTATCGAGTGAAAATGAGCATTATCAGTGACAGTGTCACTCTCTAAAGCATATTTACCAAAGTGAAAGTGACACAAGACCTAATATTTGATGGCCAAAGTATAATAAACACCTGTGATAACGAATAATCAGTGCCTAATATACCAATAACCTACCTCAATTACTAATAAAACGTACGGTATACTGTAGAGTGAAAATGAGCAATATTAGTGACAGTGATACCCTAATACACATACTTTATATAATTGGCCTCAAAATAACTATAAAGATATCAAATAAACATCACATTGTCAATATCAACCACTAAAGTCGTCTATGGGAGGCAAACACTCTGGCGCGATGAGCGGCTAGGTGCGTGGTAGCCAGGGCCGGGGCAACGCATCCGAACGCGGGAAGAATTTTCCGCCGAAAATCACTCTACTTCCCGCGCTCGCCATTATGCAACCACTGGGGCTAGAGACCTCTACTCAACGGCATTCTACAGAGGAAGGTTTGTGCAACATTTTAGTTTTTTATTCATAACATTACATGCTCTATTTATTGAGTTACAGGTGAGTTAACATAGCCCAATAATCGTCAAAACACCCGGTTGTTGTTGTTCCCCAAGCTGCCTGGCCGAACAGCCCCAAGGTCCCGAGCAATTCCAAGGCCATAACCGAGCGCCCCCACAGAACCCTCCCTGCCGACCACAATAAAGCTTGGGTGACCGAAGCCACTCCATGGCGGGGAGCTGAGGAGGGTGCGGAAACGCCCGGGAAACCAAAGCCCCACCCAGGGCCCTGTGCCCCTCAGCAATTATGAAGAGAAAGTTGAGGGGCAAGGGAAAAATGTGATGCTTTGGCTTCCAATCTTGGTAGATTGGGAGGTCAATCCACGGAAAAGATGCCGTCACTTGAGATCTAGAAAATATATAAGTTAAAGGAACAGTCAGAGTAAGCTATGGGTATGGCAGAGATCGCTCAGTTCTCACTCTGATAGACCAGCCCATCACCACATGACTAGAACCCAATCCTCTCAGCATCAGCTAGGAAAGGCCCTAGAAAGCCGCCTTTGGCGAGGGGATAGCTCCCCTATTTCAACCCCTTTCGGGGTCGGGCACCCGCCCTCAAAACACCCGGTACCACAGTACAGTCGCGAGCTAGAGGCCCCGGGTGGACTGGAGGGTTAAACAAAACGCCTGGGGGTCACGCCAATCAGCACGCCCGATCTAACTAATCTAAACCTACTCTAGAACATCTCAGATTAGTACAAATGAGCAAAAGACTCACTATCTGGACTGAAGAGTGACGAATGAAGAGAGGTCGGGACACGTCCGTTCGGCGCTGACCCCCGGAGCGTGAAGGAAGAGAACGCGTCAGCGTCTCGATGCGAACCCACGCTAAGCAAACATCTGCACTACGGGAAGCGTAAAGCAGATAAGAGTTCCTTTTTTTTTTTTTTTTTTTTTTTTTTAATTAGTTAATTCGTAGTGGCATCTGCATCATAAGGACGAGTCCGTAAGTAATTATGAGCGTACGCTTATGATGAATTGGTCTCTAAGCTCCGGGGCGGGTGATTTGACCAGCTGACTCTGGTGTTCAAAGAGAGCCATTACTGTATAAGGCATATCGTCAATGATGGAGGGGCCACTAATAAATAGGTTTTTGTGTCCTCAACCATCTCGTTGGCCTGTGGTCTGAATTACAAAAGGATTCTAACAGCCATGAATATGGTATACATTGCCTTCTTGACCTTGAAAGTTGATGGAGAGCTTAAGTTGTTTCTTGCTGCAACAAAATATACTGGGTTTTTTCAAATGGTGTTGCAACGGCCATCTGTTTTTTTATTTTTTTATTTTTTTCAATTGAAAATTTTGATTACCGGTGTATCTTGTGCCATGTTAAACGCTGCAGCAAGATCCATGTACAGTACTGTCAAATATTTCAGAGAAGGTAATCAATAGAAAAAACTGTCTCTAACTTGTTGTTGTTGTTCCCTAAGCTGCCTGGCCGAACAGCCCCGAGTCCCTGAGGAAGGCCATGGCCATGATCGGGCTTTCCCACAGAGCTCTCATTGAGTGTAGATTGTGTTGTTGGCGTAAGTGGTTGTGTGAAATGCAGTCTTCTATGATGTGTTTAATGGTATGGGGTGCTGTGTTACATCCCGGGCAGGCGTCGACAACGGAGTCATCCAGTCTCTTCTGATACTGGTAGCTCAGGAGAGCTGGATGGTGTCCGCATCTCAGCCTGGCCAGGTGGACTCTGTCCTCGCGAGGAAGGGAGGATTCGGAAGGATGGATTTCGGGAGGTCGTGCATGCAGCTGCGTGTTGTCTGTGAGTGAGTGGATGGATCGGTGAGAGATATGAGTATGGATGTGCTTCTGGAAGTTGGTTCGGGGTGGGCAGGGAGGGAGAGAGGACAATAATTGTGTGTGATACCGTGTGCTGGGTGTTGTTTTGATATTTCTTGGTGTCTGTGGGTGTTTTGCCATGTAGTTTAGTGGGTGGTCTTGGTTCGTGGAGGCTGCTGCCAGGAATTGAGTGCCTCTCATGTCCAGATGGTCTTTGACTTTGAGGATTTTGGTTTCTTGATGTAGGTGATCTGTGGGTGCAGTAGCTGTGCAGCCTGTAATGATCTTCAGGGCTTTGTTTTGAATAGTCTGTAAGGTCTTATGATGTGTTTCAGCTAGGTTAGAAGCCCAGGCTGGGCTTGCGTATTCCATCACTGATCTTATGTATTGTTTATATACTGTGGTGGTAGTTTCTTTGTTGTGTCCAAATTTTGTGTGAGCAAGTGACCTGAGGGCGTTAAGTCTGGGTGTCAGTTTCTTTTTAATGTTTGTGGTGTGCTGTTTGAATGTCATATGAGTATCATATGTTACTCCTAGGATTTTGGGTGTGTGTGTATGTGTTAGGAGTGTGTTGTTTATGGTGAGTTGAGGGATGTATTCGTGTTCTCCTGTCCAACTTGTGAGCAGGGTTGCGGTGGATTTGGCTGGGGCTAGATTAAGTCTGTTTGTAGTGCACCAGCCATGTAGTGTGTTGAGATAGGGTTGAAGGAGATCTGTTACTCTTTTTGGGTCATGGTGTGTGCATGTGAGTGTTATGCCATCTGCATAGGAGGCTAAGTTTATTTGGGGCGTATTGGGTGTAGTTATATCGTGCATGTACAGATTGAAGAGTGCGGGCGATAGGACGGATCCTTGTGGGACTCCGTTTGGAAAGTTTCTGATTTTAGATGACTGACCGGCAAAAGATACGTGTCCACATTCTGCCTGCTAGGAAGTTGGCCAGCCACCGTTTTGTGTTGTTGTGCATGTTTGTGTTGTAGATTTTGTTTGTTAGGTTGTGGCGGGGGATGGCATCGAAGGCTTTACTAATGTCGAGTGTGGCTAATAGTGATCTGTGTGGTGGTTTAGCTGAGTTGATGCCGTCGAAAGCTCTTTGTGTAAGGTCTGTGAGAAGAGTGTTTGTGGAGTGCACAATGTTGTGTTGGAGCTAGGGGTAGGTCAGGTGTAATTAGTTGTAATACTAGGCATTCCATGACTTTGGAGGGGGAGCAAAGGAGTGTGATGGGGCGGTGCGAGGAGGGTAGCGTGGGGTCTTTGTTGGGTTTGGGGAATGTGATGATGATACCATGCTTCCAAATGTCTGGTATTGTGTTGTGTGAATAGCTGTAGTTTGATATGTTAGTAAGTGCTTGTATGCCTTGTGGTCCCAGGTGTCTGAGGTTTATGTTGTCTAGGCCACAGGCGGGTGAGTGCTTGAGATTGTTGATGATATGCTTTGTCTGGTGATTGGTGAAGGGTGTATAGTCAGGGTCTGTGGGGAATTGTCTCTTACGTCGGATGACACGTCGGTCGTCTTTGTGAGGTTTTAGGTGGCTGACATGTGAGAAGTGATTGATGAGAGTGTTTGCTTGTTGTTTACATGAAGGAGTAGAGTCTGTTGTTGTGATTGCAGCATGTGATTGTGTTGTGTTGCTGTTTGAAAGTGTGATGCTGTTTAGTGTTTTGTAGAGTTTTTTGGGGTTTGTTTTGTGATCAAGTGTTTGTAGGAAGTTATTCCAATTTAGTTTTTGTTGTTCTTGTATTTTGTTGTTAGTTTGGGTGTTGAGTGCTTGAATTTGTTGTGTGATGTCTTGTGTGTGGGGTGCTGGGGAGTGTTTCAGTATGTCGTGTTGTCTGATGAGGTTTTGAATTTCTGCTGTGAAGTTGGGGTTGTGTCTTTTTCTGTTACCTCTTGGAATGTGTTTCTTGTCAGCGTTTTGGATAGTTTTATTGAGTATGTGTACAGCATTGTTGATGTTAGTGATGGGTGTACTGTTTAGAGTTGTGAAGTGTTGTTCTGTCTCATTTGTGAATGCTTCCCAGTTAACTCTTTTATAATTGGTGCATGTGTGTTTGTGGCTAGCTGGGGGGAGTCTGGTTTTGGTGGTGATAATGATCGGGAGGTGGTCAGAGCCTAAGGTTCTGACCACCCTCCAGGATGTTGTGGGGGCGAGTTCTGGGGAGCAAAAGGTGATGTCTGGAGATGATGGGTTATAGAGGGCTTGGTGAGGAATATGGGTATGTTGATGGATGTCGTTAAGGATGATGAGGTTATCGGTTTGGTTTTGTAGTACCAGCCCTCTGTCTGTGTCGGGGTTGTCGACAAACCAGGCCGACGTCTTGGCGTTGAAGTCACCACCCAGGATGATGTGTGGGGTGTGTGGGGTGTTTGTGATGTGTTGTAAGTGTGGTCTGTATTCATTTGGTACTGTAGGGGATGTTTGGGGAGGGATGTATGTGTTTATGATGGTTATGTTGGAGTTGTTGCCAGTGCGTATTTTAATTGACTGTATTTCTGTTGTGTTATCATTTGGGGGGAGGAGGGATTTGGTTTGTACACTGGTTACTATGTATGATATTTCTTTGTGTACCAGGGTGATGAGTCCACCGCCCCCGCTGACAGCCCGGTCTTGTCTGATGGTGGTGAAGGGAGGGGGCTTCATGGTTGTGACGGTTTGGCTCCCGAAACTGCTCCCCGCGGCCGGCATCCGGTTTTCCTCCACTGGTCGTTGATTTTGTCTTCGGCCGTGGAGGGTCGGCAGCCATCCGCGGTTGGCAGCCTCGGGAGGTGGCCCCACGGTGTATATGCCGCCACATCAGGACTCTAACTTGTAATTAAGGATTGTAGGAATCCATTAGCCAAGACTTTTTCTTCACCAGATCATTCATGGTTAGACAAATATTATGGAGTTTCCATCAGTCTCATAACTTTGGGAGATAGACTGTCAAGCAAAAATATAGAATTAATATACTGTACATTATTTAACAGCGACCCCTCCATCAATGACGTACTGCCAATAATTATATTTGGCACTCTGCCCTTCATGGAAGCCCTTTATAGGGACCGATGCACGCCAACTTTACCATATCATATGAACTGTAAAACTTTATGAAAGTAACAAAGCTGTCCTTCTAGTGTATGAATTCATTGTTTTGTATACCTATTTAGCCAATGATCAATAAAGACTGTCGGCTCCGGCACAAGGCACACCGACTGATCTCTCAGTTACTTTGTGGGAGACAACTCACTACTTTTCAACAAGAAACATTAATGCTCTTTCCGACAAATCGCCTCAGTCTGCCTTGCGCCTTATTCATTGTCTCTCACTTGCCAATTCAATCATGACTCGGAGATACACGGTATGCCATATTAGAAGCGGTATGTGCTGGACAAGACCTTCACACATATACTTCTGTAAGAATTTACCACAAGAAATTAAAGAAAAGATACAGCCAATGTCTATTGGCACAGTATTGTCCCTCATCCAGTACTGTATTGGTTATCCAGGCAGTGCATCATTGATGGAGGAGCCAATATTCAATTTTAGGTCCGAGTCCCGAAGGGATGAATGAAAATAATATTTTGTAGTGGCTCCAGAACAATGACACAAGGTTTCCTCCCACCTACTACTACCATTCCTACTATTGTATCATGATACTGCATGGAAGGGATAACGAAGCATGTTCAGGGCGGGTTGATGGAGCGTCTCAGTTGAGGAACGGGAAGCGCAACGCTTAACAATCTTTAATTTTACTGTATTTTTAATGTTCATTGTGGTACCCGATTCAAGATGACGTTCCGTAGGTAGTTTAACGGTGTCGCCTATGAAGTTGGTAGACCATTTTTGGACCAGCACAGGTGTCCCTATGAAGGGCTTGCTAGTCAGCAAATGGCTCCAAATATCATTATTTTGGCAGTGTGTCATTGATTCCGGAGCCACAACTAAATATTAGGTTTTCATTCATCCCTTCAGGACTCAAACCTATAATATAGATATGTATATATCTATCTATATCTATATGCTATCTATATGCTCAGGCCCAATCCCCACTTTTCCTATTTTTTTATTTGTATTTTCTATTTTATTATATTTTTTCTTGGGGGTGGCCGACTCAAGACAGAGCAAGAACAGGGAAAACACAAAACACAAGACAAAACAACGAAAAAACACAGACAATACACAAAATTCACACACATCTAGGTCACCCAGGAGAATACCCAGAGACCAGGGTCACCAAGGTCGCTCCAGCACTCCCCCGGCCCCCGACCACCCGGAGAGGCTCCGATCTCGGCAGGCAGACATGCAGCGGAGCCAAAGCTACAAGCCCGCCCACCACACTTCCAGGCGCACCCTTCATATTAATCGTCCCCCCGGGCCAGGCGCCTGATGGACTATTATCTAGTCCAACTTGCGCCTGACCCCTTCCCCCAAATGACCACGTGTTCACTCAACTATTCACAAGCATTCTCCATTCATTCCTGTTTATTACCACTTCATTTGCCTGATCTATAGTCATTCCTCTATCATCCAAAGCTTGTCTTACACAGTCTCTCCATCTCAATGGGGGTCTTCCTGCCCTTCTATCTCCCCTTGTATCTGACTCACATATTCTCTTTGTAAGCCTTTCATCTCCCATTCGTTCAACATGACCATACCAGCTCAGCACCCTTCTGTCCACTCTGGCTGACAAATGTTCCTGCTGCCCCACTCTCCTACGTATCTCTTCATTCCTCAATCCGTCTCTACGAGTAACTCCACACATACTCCTCAAGCAGCTCATCTCCATCACATCCAGCTTTCTTCTCTCCTTTTTCTTCAGAGCCCATGTCTCAGCCCCATACATCACTGTTGGCACAACAATTCCTTGATACATTGCATTTTTTACTTTCATTCCGAGATTTCTCATCTTCCACATACAGTACTTCCCATTGCTCCGAAAACTTTGCTTCCTTCACACACTCTCTGTTTTACCTCCATTTCCATATCTCCACTCCTGCTTATCGTTCCTCCTAGATATTTAAAACACTCTACTTGTTCTAATATTTCCCCATCTAGCCTCACATCTACTGTAGATTCACCCTATGATCACCCCTATTACACACCATTACTTTACTTTTATTGACGTTCACCTTCAGTTTCCTCCTCCCACAAACCACTCCAAACTCTTTGACTACCCGCTGCAATTTCTCCTAAGAATCCGCCACTAACGCTGTGTCATCAGCGAACAGCAACTGATTCAACTCCCAATCTCTACCATTCTTTCCTACTAAACCCAATCCTCTTCCCATAGTTCTCATTTTCACCTCCCTCACCACACCATCCATAAACATATTAAACAGCCATGGTGACAATACACAACCCTGTCGCAAACCTTCCTTTACCTCAAACCATTCACTCAACTCACCATTTCCTACTCTAACACATGCTCTGCTCCCTTCATAAAAACTCTTAACTGTTTCCAACAAATTTCCTCCAATTTCATAAATCCTTAACACCTTCCACATTGCTTCACGATCCACACGATCATACGCTTTTTCCAAATCCATAAAAGCCCAAAATATCTCCTTATGCTTCTCTAAATACTTCTCGCATAACTGTCTTACTGCAAACATCTGATCCACACACCCTCTTCCCCTCCTAAAACCGCACTGTTCTTCTCCTATTGCAACTTCCGTACATTTTATTATCCTCTCTATCAACACCCTGCCATACAGCTTTGCAACCACTGATAATAAACTAATACCGCTATAACTTGAACACTCCTGCCGATCTCCCTTCCCCTTGTACAACGGCACAATACATGCACTCTTCCAGTCTATTGGTACCCTTGACATCACAAAGCACACATTGACGAGTCTCGCCAACCAATCTATTATCACATCTCCACCCTTCTTTATACACTCCACAGCAATACCATCCAAACCTTGTTCTTTTCCCGCTTTCATTTGTTTCACTGCTTCTTTCACCTCATTTTCCTCAATCGTTTCATTCATTCCCTGCCACCTGGGTGGCCTGGGTAACTTTCCTCCATCAATTGGAGGAAATTTGTTGGAAGCAGCCACAGGCCATAGCTCGATTGGTAGAGCGTTTGCCTGCTAACCGTGAGGTTTTCGGTTCGAGCCTCGGGCCAGCCAGTGAGTTATTGGCAGATGTCAGTGCTGTTGGTGAACAGTGCGGTCTAGCAATCTGTGGCAACTATTCACTAAGTCCCTGATTCATCAGGGCACCCACCCTAGCCTTGCTATTCAGCAGGGAGTGTATGGTGGTAAAAACTGCATCATCATCATCAACCACTGCTTCTCTTCCATCTCTTGCATTTAGAAGATTCAAAATACTCGGCATATCTTTTCCTCACTTCAACTGGTTCCACTAGTACCAGTAATTCTCCATTTGCATCTTTCACTGACTCTTCCCTCTTTTGTCCTCCTTTTCTTGCTCTATTTACCTCCTTCCAGAACATCTTTCGTTCTTCAAAATTCTCAGTCAACCTTTGACCCCACCTTTCGTTTGCATCTTTTTTCGCTTCTCTAATTTTCCGTTTTGCGTCTCTCCTTTTCTCCTTGTACCTCTCCCATACCTCAACACTACCATCCTGCTAAACCCTCTCAAAACACTGTCTCTTCTCCTCAACTGCCTTTCTCACCGTATCATTCCACCACTCGCTTCCCTTCCTGATACCTCTGCCTCCTACTTTCCTTTTGCCGCATACTTCCTCTGCACTTTCTTTCACTCCTTCCTTAAACTGTTGCCATTCAACCTCTACTTCTCTCTCTTCCATCCACTTTTCATTTAGTCTTTCCTTGTATATATATAAATACGGCCACAGGCCGTAGCTCGATTGGTAGAGCGTTCGCCTGCTAACCGTGAGGTTGACGGTTCGAGCCTCGGGCCAGCCAGTGAGTTATTGGCAGATGTCAGTGCTGTTGGTGAACGGTGCGGTCTAGCAATCTGTGGCAACTATTCACTAAGTCCCTGATTTATCAGGGCACCCACCCTAGCCTTGCTATTCAGCAGGGAGTGTATGGTCATCATCATATATATGCATCATCATATATATATATATACCTGTATATACTGCATGTATAATGGAGGGATATTGATTAAAAAAAATCAGGAGGGGCGTCCACCATAAGTACCTTATAACATGTAAATATATTGTTCGTATTACATGGTTTTTAGTATACAGTGCCCATATAACCTCGTACTATGAGGATTTACTGTAGTTTGGAGCCAGTGACCTGGGGATGGTACTTTCATTTTGCCAGCAAACATTCCCAAGTATGACCAACTCTAGATTATGATTAGGTAGGTTATATTTAGATATTTACTGATGCATTTTATTATTTTTGTTTGTTTTTGTTTTTAATGAATATTAGTATAGTACTGGGCAGTGAAATGGTTAGGTAGCGAGATGTCTAGCATCCATTCTTTAAGGCTTTGGGAAAGGACCAAACATTTTCTTCACTACTATTTTAAGAAGGGAAAGGAGAGAGTGGGCCATTTCACATATTCAAGACTACCTGTAATGTGCTAATCATGGGAAGGAAAGAAGTAATCTATTAGTAAACGGGTATTAGCCGTTTCTCAATCTAGCGAGAATAAAATTTGTGGCTTTACTCACCATATAAAGACAAAGGCACTGAATATGAAGAAGACTGCTCCAAACTCAATGATGATAAACAACTTCATGAAGATGGCCCAGAGGATGACTTTGAGACTGAGAGCGGCCCAGTCAAGAGGCGTGTAGTTGGGAAGCAGAGAGGTCGAGAAGGCAGATGTGTCACCGTCGCTACCGGTCCCCTCGCTACTCATGCCACCGGAGGAGCTCTGTCTCGCTACACACCGCTTCCTCACCTGGCCACCAAATACAATATGTTATTAACCCCTTGACATTCACAAATAACTTACATCACATGATATCAGGTCTCTTTGTTTTATTATGCTCCTAATACATGACAAGAAAGAGGAAAGCCCATACTACAATAATAATGCATTGAACTTGGAAAAAAGATGATACTGTATTTCATACTGAAATTTGTTCGATAATAAATTAATTTATAATTCTTCGGCGTTCAATTTGTCACAATTGCATGATAAACTGAGCAATACATTTTTATACGGCCGTATTATGGTATACCCTCCGTCCGTCCGTCCGTCCGTCCGTTAACTTTCCTTGTCATCGCTCTAGCGGCTCTATTTCTTTACTGATTTTGATAAAGCTTATAACATAGCTTCACTGCTGAGAGACCTTGGACGAGTTCGATTTTCACCTTTTTACCAAAAAATCTACGGGCGCTACCACCAAATTTCACTGACCCAGCATATGGGTTAACTTTCAATATTTCTTTACCGAATATTATAAGATTTACAACATAGGCTCTCTACAAAAAGACCTTGGATGAGTTCGATTTTTAGCGTCCTATCATCGTCCGTCGGTTCGTCGGTCCGTACGTTAACTTTCCTTGTCATCGCTCTAGCAGCTTTATTTCTTCACTGATTTTGATAAAATTCATACCATAGCTTCACTACTGAGAGACCTTGAACGAGTTCGATTTTCATCTTTTTACCAAAAACTCTAGGGGCACTACCACTAAATTTCACTAACAGCAGCGTATGCGTTGTTGTTGTTGTTGTTGTTCCCTAAGCTGCCTGGCCGAACAGCCCCGAGTCCCTGAGGAAGGCCATGGCCACGATCAGGCTTTCCCACAGAGCTCTCATTGAGTGTAGTAGATTGTGTTGTTGGCGTAAGTGGTTGTGTGAAATGCAGTCTTCTATGATGTGTTTAATGGTATGGGGTGCTGTGTTACATCCCGGGCAGGCGTCGACAACGGAGTCATCCAGTCTCTTCTGATAGCTCAGGAGAGCTGGATGGTGTCCGCATCTCAGCCTGGCCAGGTGGACTCTGTCCTCGCGAAGAAGGGAGGATTCGGAAGGATGGATTTCGGGAGGTCGTGCATGCAGCTGCGTGTTGTCTGTGAGTGAGTGGATGGATCGGTGAGAGATATGAGTATGGATGTGCTTCTGGAAGTTGGTTCGGGGTGGGCAGGGAGGGAGAGAGGACAATAATTGTGTGTGATACCGTGTGCTGGGTGTTGTTTTGATATTTCTTGGTGTCTGTGGGTGTGTTGCCATGTAGTTTAGTGGGTGGTCTTGGTTCGTGGAGGCTGCTGCGTATGCGTTAACTTTCATTATTTTTTTACCGAATTTTTTAAGATTTACAACATAGGTTTTCTACAATAAGACCTTGAACGAGTTTGATTTTTCGGGTCCTATCAGAAAACCAAGGGATTCTACCACCAACTTTCTCTGTCAGACACCCTATGGGTTAAATCCTTGTTATCACTCGATCACCATTATTTTTTAGCCGATTTTGGTAAGATTTACAACATTGCTTTTCCACTAATAGACCTTGGTGATAGTATTGATGAGAAGTGATGATGTGATTGTTGTAGTGATGATAACAGTAGTGATGATGTCATAGTAGTACAGTATAGTGATTATAAGAATGATAATTGTAGTAAGGATGTTGGTGATAGAAGTAGTGATTTAGGTGATAGTAGTAGTGATGATGGTGATAGGAGTGATAATGGTGATAGCTATAGTGATTATAGTAGAGATGATTGTGATAGTGATACTGTTGATTGTTATGATGATTGTAGTTGTTGTTGTTCCCCAGGCTGTCTGGCCGATTGTAGTAATAGTGATAGGTGTAATGATAGTAGTAATGGTGATAGTAGTAGTGATGATGGTGATAGCTGTAGTGATGATAGTAGATATGATGGAAATAGTAGTAGTGATAAGGTTGATAGTGATGATGGTGATAGTAGTACTGATAGTAGTAGTGATGAGAAGTGATGATGGTATATTAGTATAGTGATGGAAATAATGATGATGATGATGATAGTTGTAGTAAAGAGGCGATTGTAGTAGTGGTTTTGGGGAGAGTAGTATTGATTTAGGTGCTAGTAGTAGTGATGATGGTGATAGTGATGATTGTGATAGTTGTAGTGATACTGTTGATAGTGATAATTATATAATAAGTGATAGTTGTAATGATGGTGATTGTAGACTATTAGTGATGATGGTGATAGTGATTGTGGTAATGTTGATAGTAGTAATCATGATGATAGTAGTGATAATGTTGATAGTAGTGATAATGTTGATAGTAATAATGAAAGTTGTAGTAATTGTAGTTGTTGTTGTTGTTCCCTAAGCTGCCTGGCCGAACAGCCCCGAGTCCCTGAGGAAGGCCATGGCCACGATCGGGCTTTCCCACAGAGCTCTCATTGAGTGTAGGTTGTGTTGTTGGCGTAAGTGGTTGTGTGAAATGCAGTCTTCGATGATGTGTTTAATGGTATGGGGTGCTGTGTTACATCCCGGGCAGGCGTCGACAACGGAGTCATCCAGTCTCTTCTGATAGCTCAGGAGAGCTGGATGGTGTCCGCATCTCAGCCTGGCCAGGTGGACTCTGTCCTCGCGAGGGAGGGAGGATTCGGAAGGATGGATTTCGGGAGGTCGTGCATGCAGCTGCGTGTTGTCTGTGAGTGAGTGGATGGATTGGCGAGAGATATGAGTTTGGATGTGCTTCTGGAAGTTGGTTCGGGGTGGGCAGGGAGGGAGAGAGGACAATAATTGTGTGTGATACCGTGTGCTGGGTGTTGTTTTGATATTTCTTGGTGTCTGTGGGTGTGTTGCCATGTAGTTTAGTGGGTGGTCTTGGTTTGTGGAGGCTGCTGCCAGGAATTGAGTGCCTCTCATGTCCAGATGGTCTTTGACTTTGAGGATTTTGGTTTCTTGATGTAGATGATCTGTGGGTGCAGTAGCTGTGCAGCCTGTAATGATCTTCAGGGCTTTGTTTTGAATAGTCTGTAAGGTCTTATGATGTGTTTCAGCTAGGTTAGAAGCCCAGGCTGGGCTTGCGTATTCCATTACTGATCTTATGTATTGTTTTATATACTGTGGTGGTAGTTTCTTTGTTGTGTCCAAATTTTGTGTGAGCAAGTGACCTGAGGGCGTTAAGTCTGGGTGTCAGTTTCTTTTTAATGTTTGTGGTGTGCTGTTTGAATGTCATATGAGTATCATATGTTACTCCTAGGATTTTGGGTGTGTGTGTATGTGTTAGGGGTGTGTTGTTTATGGTGAGTTGAGGGATGTATTCGTGTTCACCTGTCCAGCTTGTGAGCAGGGTTGCGGTGGATTTGGCTGGGGCTAGATTAAGTCTGTTTGTAGTGCACCAGCCATGTAGTGTGTTGAGATAGGGTTGAAGGAGATCTGTTGCTCTTCTTGGGTCATGGTGTGTGCATGTGAGTGTTATGTCATCTGCATAGGAGGCTAAGTTTATTTGGGGAGTATTGGGTGTAGTTATATCGTGCATGTACAGATTGATAGTAATGTAGTAATGTAGTAATGATAGTATACTGTAGGTAGCGCCAACGAACTTGACAATAATCTTGACCCCTTTAACTTCTCATAACTCAAAATGAATGAAAGCAACCGACCTGACATTTCTATAATTTGGGAAGAGCCCACCAAGAAATAAGTGCGGAAACTTACAGCCAGTTTGCTCTAGGCCCTTTTGAGTTATGAGAAGTTAAGGGGTCTAAATTATTGTCAAGTTCGTTGGTGCTACCTATAGTACTGATGATATTTGATGTGATGATGGAAGTAAAGATTGTGATAGTAATAAGGTTGATTTTTTTTTTTTTTTTTTTTTTTTTTTTTTTCCTATATTCCAACTTACTTCCTCTCGGGCATAGGCTGAGAGCCTTAACATTCACCGCTTTACAATGAACAGTGAAGCCCGTGAGGTCTTGTTCCAGTCTAGGGAGTGAGACATGTGAAGCATGTAGAGTACAACGAGCACCTGCCATCTTGCCTTCACATGAGGCACGGTGCTCACTCATGGCCCGAAACGACCCCATCTCTGAAGCCACCTCGTTCCCGTGCTTCACTGTCTCACCCCCTACACTCGGACTCTCACACTTACACACACACAACACCACCTGTTGAGCAGATAACTCACCAGGCATTGCACCCCTATAGCATATTTTGAATATGGGAATATTCATACAGTGCTATTTAATCAGGGAACAATGAGGGTATTTTATTGACATTTCGGTGGGCTTGTGGTAATGCACTGATACTAGGTACAACACAAATTCCATCCCAATAATATCTTCCCATTGATACATCGGGATTTGAACCCGGGACCTTTGGATTACCAGGCCAGTGGCAAGACCACTCCACCACACCTCCCCTAATCATGATGGTGATAATAGTACAATAATATATTGTATGTCATGCGACAGGTCTTGCTCACGGCCATATTATGCACCCGTTTGCGGTGCTCTTGTTTTATATGAAATAAGAATAATATTTCATTGGCTTTCCAAAGGATTCGTCAGTTTGTTTATCGTCAATAGTTTTCTTTATATGAATATAATCGTAAATCTTACACCCATTATTTTGAGCAGGGTCCAGAGAATATAGGGTCCACGCACGGCTGGAAGAAAACCGGTTTCTGCGCATGACGCCACTTTCCCTACACTGGGGACAGAGGTCAGTGAGAGTTCAATCAGTTCATTCACTTTGAGTACTCGATCACGAACATACGGTATGAGGTGAAACAAAGCAGATGTTTTATAATTTTACTTGTGCGTGATATGATAATGATTTGGAATTATGAATGCTGAGGTACCTATCTTGAAATATATAGCATAAAGGCAATGATGTTGGTTACTATACAGTTGACTAAAAAAGTCAGACGTTGAGACAAATACAATGCGTGTGTGTATGAATTAGGCAGCTGGTCATATGACACTAGAAACAATCATTAGCTTAACATGGGCAAGGTAGAATGTAAAAAAGCGCACACACACACAGTTTGTAAAATGTAGTGTGTGTGTCTCTTACTTTCGCTTAAAAGGAAATAAGCGGAAAGGTATGACATTAGGAAAAATGATCAGCTTAACATTGACAAGCTAAAAATTACCCCCCTCCCCCCTCCACATACATATATACACAGTTTGTAAAATGGTGTGTGTGTGTGTGATCAGAAAGTTTTTTTTGTCATTATAAAGGTGGGCAAGATACACACACACATTCTCACTCTCACCCACACATACACACACAATCTCACTCACACCCACACAAGCACATGTGTTTGTGTGTGTCCATTCCTTCTCTAATGACTAATATGCCCTTCCTTAGGATTAATTTATAGGTTTTAGCCCCAAAGGGAAGAATGAAAACCTAATATTTAGTAGTGGCCCCGGAATCATTGACGAAATGCCTTAACAAAGTAATGGCTCTCTTTGAACTCATGGCTCGCCATTTCAAATGACCCGCCTAGGAGCAGAAAGAATCCATATCATCGTGAGCGAATGCTCAAACTACTCACGGACTCGTCCATGTTTGATGCGGATTATACTACTGAAAAAAATAGTAAAAAATAAAGAAATAATAAAATTAAATCATAAACCAGATCTCACCAGTACTCCGCTTCCTGTCAGTCTAATGTTCGTAGCGTAGTCTCTAGCTTGGCTCAGACGTCATTCTGTCTATACCGATACACCAAGACTCTCTAGGACATCAGATGAATGGGAAGGAGATGGTTGGGAGGGCCGGAATCGTCAATGATTCTGGGGCCACTACTAAATATTAGGTTTTCATTCTTCCCTTCGGGACTCAAACCTTCAATTTATTAGTGGCCCCTCCATCATTGACAAAATGCCTGATATCTAAAGTCTGGAGGGGGACATTCATCAGGAATATCAACATAATTACTAACAAATTACTCAAAGGTCAAGTGAAACACGCTATATAAAACAGATCAACTGAGATCATGGTTTAATACTAAAGAGATTAACAGGTGGCGTTCTTAAAAATACACCCGTCGTATGTTAGACCTAAAGCTCGGCTCACACATACACGAATTAACGTCACGTCCGTCCCCGACCAAGAAAATAGGCAGGACAGCATCAATCTGGAGGCCCAATGAGGCCAGATGGCCACTAGGGCCGTTCCAACGTTTTTTTTGCCGCCGTTCTCATCCCGTTAATCATCGTCTAGAGCTAGCAAGCTAGTACCAACGTTGAAGAACGCGGGCTATGAGCAGAGGTTGAGGACACTGGGGCTTCCGACTCTGGCATATAGGAGAAAGAGAGGGGATATGATAGAGACTTTTAAGATAGTGTCAGGAATGTATGATGAGGATGTGTGTGAAGGTATCTTCTTGATGCGGGAGTGAACAAGAACGAGAGGACGCTCTAAGAAAATTTACAAAGAAAGAAATAGGCTTGAGAAGGCAAAGAACTCATTTTGTGATAGAGTGGTAAATGAGTGGAACGCACTGCCCCAGTATGTAGTCGATTCCGAATCAATAAGGGAGTTTCAAAGTAATCTTGATAAAGCATGGGGAAGACAAGATTTGAAGTTTGATTATAAAGCAAAAATACAGAATAGTAAAAATGTTGCGTCTGCTACTGCCGCCGCCAACACCGTGAACGACCGCAGCAGTGCAAGTACTGGTACTGAGCTGGATACACAGGCCTAGTTTGCCTTTTTCCAGAGGATCTACTGTAAGAAAACTGTAAGTCTAAACGCCGCCAGGCTGCGTCTAGACGACGACTGCTCCCGTTATGTGTCCGTGTGTGTCCTGTGGGTGTCCCCGACATAACACGTTTTTCTGGCAGTTGCCCCGACCCACACGGACCATTTTATGCTGCACAAAAAGGACGCCGCCTAGGCACGGCGAATTAAGGGGTCGGGGTCGGGGACAGACAGGACGTTAATTCGTGCATGTGTGAACCGAGCTTAAGCCTAGATAGAGGGAGTGGTCATAACACACACACACACATATACTGCACATGTAGGATATGTATACAAATAAAAACTGTACACTGTATTACAAAAATAAAGAGTACTGTACTTAAATATAAATGCATCCTTATGACTAGACTTGTAGTCTTAGGAACTATGGCCAAGCATCATCATATCACATCTTACCACATCCCTAAGGCAGGAAGGAGGTATCAACCTGACTACCATCCCCCCCCCCCCCCCTCCTTTTCTCCCAAAATAGCACCAATGCTTAAACTTAAACAAGTGTCACACTATGCCGAATTAAGTGCCGACGCTCCACGACTTAAGGAGTGGCGATATAGGTGGAGACCACTGCCGAGTAACGTGGGTGATCGAGGGACCTGCCCACGGCAGGCACTATGGACGGGCACGCCTCCTAGCGGCAAGTGGAAGGGGTTGAGCGGCAACCGTGCAAGACCTAAGGGAGATATATGACGCCGCCGGGGCGGCTTCATGCGCCGTAGCGCGCAAACTGGTTGGCGACAATGCTCCTGACGAGCGGCGAATATAGGAGGTAGGGCGGCGCCTATAGATACTACAGCGGCGATGCACAGCCACCCTGTCACACTTGATCCCGACCGAGGCAAACCGGTCCGTCGGAGGCGGCGTTTGTGTGTGTGTGTGTGTGTGTGTGGGGGGGGGGGGGGGGGGGGGATTAAGCTTGAGGTCTAGGGAGGAAACTAAAAACGTAATAAAAAGATCCATAAATGAGCAAATAAATACGCCCATCTCCCCCCCCTTAATTAAGTGTTTTTTAGAGTAATTGGTAAAACAAGGCCATCTATAGTTAACCCTTTCAGTACCGGTGACACCTTTCTCGTTATAGTCTGGCAACTATTAGGTTATTGTATAATGCTTACGAAGGGCCTGTAGCAATCACAAGACCTCCATTCCCCTTATTTATCTCTCTTAACTCCCACAGACCGTTCTTAACCCTTCCTACCCGGGCTGCCTTAGGTAAGGACAGCGCGGCTGAAGGGCCGCTACCCGGTATGTCTTACCTAAGGCATTTGCTTGAAAGCGTGCTTTAAATTTCGCGCGGGCAAATTTTACTTTGCGGGGGCGATCGTAGCGCCACCAAGCCTCAACTACCACGCTTATCAGTTCCTACGTTGCCGCCATTGCGAGCTACAGCAAAAAAATGAATTCCGACGCGTCCGATACTGTGCAATCTCCCGCGCGTCCCAGTGCTACCCCGCTTGCAACATCTACGCCTCTGCCAACCGAGAAGAAAAAGAAACTAAGGAAAGTGAAAAGTTTGCTAAGTGATAGTGCAATACAACGGGAACTTTTCAACCCGGATTTGAGCAGTGGTGAAAGCTCTGTGGACAAAAACCTCTATATTCAGAGTAGAAGTGGGAGCGAAATTGACGATTTTGTGGGATTTGGTGCTGATGACAATGTTGATTTATTTGAGGGGGGTGATAGTAGTGATGATCCTGATGTGGAAGTGGTGGAGGAAGGTGCTATTGAAGTACCAAGTGTGCTAGAGCCAACCCCTTCGCCTAGTTTCGTAGGTCAGGGTAGGCCTAGGCCTAGCCCTAGCCCTACGCCAGGACCTTCCCCTTTGCCTGCCCGTACACCCTTGAAAGTGGGTAAATACTTCTATAAACAGTCTTTAGTGAAAAGTGCAGCCAAGAAAGCACGCAGGGAGGCAGAAAAAGTGAGGGAAGGCGTAGATAGTGAGAGTGACGCCGACCCAGGCCTAGCAACCACCCGCATTCCTTTGTCCCGACGCCTTGACCCGGGACGCCGGGAGGGCCACCCACAGCCCTCGGCTTCATCTGTCCCTCAGGATGACCAAAGGGCCTCTACAAGTGCGCCATTGGCCTCCCACAGTGTGTCACCACAGGCCCCGCATCGTAGGTCCTTATTTCCTGCGGAAAAGTCCACGGCTAGCCGCAAAAGGAGCCCAACTCCCGAGGCCGAGGCTCCCATTGCTCAACCTCCCGCAGCCCCACGCCGCCGACGCCCGGTCTATTCTTCACCAGAGTTGTCTCCTGAAGAGGATGCTGACGACCCCAACATTGCCCCAGATGACCTGACGTCGCCTGAGGAAGAGGAAAACGAAGAGGAAGAGGAAGAGAGAGTCCCGACAAGAAGAGTCAAAGGACCTCGAGGTCGTAGACGTGGTCAGCCTGCCGACGCCGCTGCCCCTGGGCCTGGGCCTGGGCGTGGGCGTGCAGGGCATCCGCGTGGCCAAGGGCGTGTGCCAGGGCGTCCAGGGCGTGTGCCTGCTGCAGCTCCACGTCCTCGTCCTCGAGCTGCTGAAATGTTTGTGTGGTCAGATGGGGCGGATTTTGTGCCAGATTTTCCTGCCTTTGACGAGGTACAACAGGGTTCTGGGGTGTCACCAGCATATCCCTGTGGCCCAAATGCCACCCCCAGTGAACTTTTCTGTGGCTTCTACGACAATGAAGTCATGGAATACCTTGTCAAAGAGACAAATCACCACCAGGCTATCTGTTCAAACTTTCTTGGCAGGAAGACAAGTTCCAAGATGATGGCATGGAGAGCTCTCACTGTGGCAGAATTATATGTGTTCTTGGCACTCACAATGCTGATGACACACATAAAGAAGCACGTTCTGGCCGACTACTGGATAACTGGCGACCTCACAACGACTCCAGCATTTGGCAAATTCATGTCAAGGGATAGGTACTTCGACATCCTCTCATATTTCCACCTGACAAATAACATGCATGTCCACGAGCCCGACACACTCTGGAAGATCAGGCAACTGTATGACATGATACGTCATCGGTTTTCCACCTACCTGATTCCATTTCAGAAGCTGTGCATCGACGAGTCTCTGGTCCTGTTCCGTGGTAGGCTGCACTTCCGACAGTATATCACCGACAGTATATCACGTCAAAGAGACACCGCTTCGGCATCAAGCTCTTCATCCTCTGCGACTGCAAGACGGGATATGTGCTCGACTTTATAGTCTACAGCGGCAAGGGTGGTGAGGTGGAGATTGACCCCCTCATTGGTTTTGGCGGCGCTGTAGTAAAGAGGATGATGGAGAGGTACTTCCATGACAACCACGTCCTCTATACCGACAATTATTACACGTCACCTATCCTCGCCAAGTACCTCCATGACCGCAAGACCGGAACTGTCGGCACAGTGAAGGGGAAGAGGAAGGGCATGCCAGCCTACCCAACCAAAACTAAGAAGACGGATATCTTCCATAAGAAGAGTGGCCCCATCCTCTCCATCCACTGGCATGACCAGCGCAAGGTCAACCTCCTCACCACATGCCAAAAAGCAGAGATGGTCCCCACAGGGAAGGTGGACCGAAAAATGAAGAACCCTATCACAAAACCAGCTGCTGTTCTGGACTATAACCTGAACATGCGCCTCGTCGACAAGTCCGACATGCAGATGGGCTTCATAGACTGCCTGCGAACATCTTGCAGGTGGTACAAGAAGTTTGTCCTGCATACAGTAGATATGTCTGTCCTCAACGCATACAACATCTACCGTTTGAGGTGTCCAGTCATCAAGTACAAGAGCCTGCGGACCTTCCAAAAGCAGCTGATACATGAGCTCCTGGTAAAACATGCGGGTACACCAGGGAGGCCACTACAAGGACCAGGCATGATGGACAGAATAGGGTGTTCCGAGTTCTTCAGAAAGCACCAGCTCGTCGCCCTTCCTTTCCAGGGTCCTAACAGCCGAATAAGGATGCAGAAGAGGTGCTATGTGTGCACCCGCACAACTCGACGACCAAGCAAACCCACAAAAACCACTTGGCAATGCCTCGAGTGTCAGGTGGGACTGTGTGCTGGCACCTGCTTCAATGATTTCCACACTCTGGCAAACTATTGAAGTGTAAGTGACAGTGATAGTGACACTCAATAATAATATAACTAAGTATAAGTGAAAGAGACATAAGTAATAATAAGTGCCTTCAGAACAATATGAACAAGTGAAAGTGACACTAAAATATATATTCCTAACAATAAAGAAGTGAAAATTACACTATCAATTACCATAGTCCAGTATAAATAATCATAACTACTATAATAATGACTATAAAACTAAGTCTAAGTGAAAGAGACACATAAGTAATAATAAGTGCCTTCAGAACAATATGAACAAGTGAAAGTGACACTAAAATATATTCCTAACAATAAAGAAGTGAAAATTACACTATCAATTACCATAGTCCAGTATAAATAATCATAACTACTATAATAATGACTATAAAACTAAGTCTAAGTGAAAGAGACACACATAAGTAATAATAAGTGCCTTCAGAACAATGTGAACAAGTGAAAGTGACACTAAAATATATATTCCTAACAGTAAAGAAGTGAAAATTACACTATCAATTACCATAGTCCAGTATAAATAATCCTAACTACTATAATAATAACAATAAAACTAAGTATAAGTGACAGAGACACAAATTACTTCAGAAAAATATATTTATTGAGTGAAAATATCATAATAACAATAATATATGGCATAATAAACAATAAAACACTAAAAAATCGCTTCCCGCCATAATTCAAGGTAGAGCGACGAGTCAAAACGTTCGTCGTAGCCTGGGCCGCGGTTGAGCGTTCGGACGCGGCGAGGTAAATACGCGGCAAAAGTTACCTCCACTTCCATCACCATAACTCCTGAACTACTTGAGCTAGAAAGCTCTACTCAACGCCATTCTACGCGGCAAGGTAAGGCGCCCATTTTGACATATGTTTGATTAACCCTTGTCTAGCGGGGTGTTTTGGGCTCATTTGGGCATATTCAGGCCCTCCTGAATGATCAATCAAGTATCTGCATGAAAAGAAATGTATTCAGCAAAAAACTAGGCGCTAAAAGCTTCAAAATGAGACCAGAACGAGCTACGTAGCACTCGTGGTTCTCTTGCAGTGGTGCCACGAACATGGGAGTTTAGCGTAAAGCGGTATATTTTTCCCAGCTATGCTCACTACTGGCTACACTGCCGGCCTCTCGAGAACACAGGGAACATGAGTTAATGGGCGGCGGTAAGCCCTGGGAGTCGGCTGTCTGGCCCGCTGTGCTCCCGGCCATTTGCACTCGATTTTAACCCTTTAAAAGCCTTAATAATGCTCCTAACTTGCTGCAAATTGGTGCACGACTTAAGTCGAGCGCCGCCAATAAGGGGTTAATGTAGGTAGTATATTAAGCGAGATTATCCTTAGTTTACTTTTGTTGTTTTCAGCCAGATCGCCCGGATACAGCCTCCGTCCTTAAGAAAGGCTGCCCGGGTAGGAAGGGTTAAGCTGCATAAAATTGTCTAAGTAGGGCAGAACTAAGACAAAACAGACGTCACCACCATTGAAAGGGTTTATAGATAGGCACTTGTTGATGGGATCGGATTAAGGGGACAGTGGTGATAATTGGTGGTCTATTAATTTATTTTTTAGTTTCCTCGCTAGACCTTCATCAAGCTTAAAAAAAACACCCCCAAGACCCTCTATCGACGATGTCCTGTGCGACGCTGCCAGGTCGCGGACTCACGTTATGCCCTCCCCCTACGACGCCGCCTGGGCGTTACCGGGTCGCTGTCTACATACTGTACATACATACAAGTTTAAAGACCGTTTGTCCACAGAAGCTGTGGTTACAGTCTCACGTCCTAAATGGCAGCTTTCCAGGCGGTCCTGTCAAGGGCCGCCTGTGTTGTCAAGTTCTTTATTTTGAGATCGGACCGGAGTACCCGAGCCCACGTCATTCTAGGTCCACCCCTACGCGCAGCTCCCCCCCAAGTTCACTGTCCGGCATTTCTTCACCCAGTTCTGATCATCCATTATCTCCACATGTCCAAACCAACCAAGTCGGCTCGTGCGCATCACTTCACTGATACTCCTAATGCCCAGACGCCTTTTCAATTCCTCGCTCGATACCCTGTCCCTAAGATTAACCCCACACATCCATCTCACCATTCTCTTCTCATTTCGTTCCATTCTATTGACATCCTCCGCTTTAACCGGCCACGTCTTAGAGGCATAGGTCATCGCGCTCCTAACACACGAGGTATACACCTTCCCCTTAAGGTGGGGTGGGAGCCCTCTCATGGTCAAGAGTGGCAACAGCTCTCTAAACTTTCCCCAGCCACTTCTGAATCTAGCAATGGAGCTAGCTTCAGCGCCACCTCCAGCGGAAACTGTATCGCCCAGGTAACAGAACTTTTTCACACACTCCAGCGTTACACTGTCGAAATCAACACTGACAGGCGGGTCATTTAATACAAGATCTCCCTTGCACACTGCACATTCAAAGTCTATGATTCTTGTCAAAGGTCCTCTAGCTCCACTACATCTCTTGTGTACCCAGTCACTACAGACACAACATTGAATTGAATTACATCCCACCCCCTTCCCACATACTGCGCATGGATAGTCGCCGCTTCTTTCCATAGCTCCACGCCCTACTCCACTAATCATGACCTTTGTTTTATCTCTGTTAACTCTTAGACCCATATTTGCCATACCTTCCCTCCAGCTTTTGAACTTCGCCTCTGCTTCCTGCGCACTATCTGCGATAAGAACTAGATCATCTGCATATAACATCTCCCATGGGAGTCCTGTCCTAAATTCCCTTGACAGAGCCTCCAAGACTAAAACAAACAGTAATGGGCTCAGAACTGAGCCTTGATGAACTCCAACTTTCACTGAGAACTCTTCACTCAGGCCCCCGTTTACTCTTATTGCTGCCCGTGACCCCTCATACATTCTCATTATCACACGCACCAACCACTCTTCTACTCCAAGTTTTCTCATAGCCCACTGCACTACCACCCTGGGCACCCGGTCGAAGGCCTTCTCCAGATCTACAAAAACTAGGTATAACTCCCTGTTTTTTTCTAGGTACCTCTCTTGCATTTGCCTAAGAGTGAAGATAGCATCAGTTGTGCCACGTCCCGGCATAAATCCAAACTGCATGTCGCTGATAGCAACACTTTCCCTGATCATGCATTCAAAGACCCTTTCGCTGACTTTCATGACTTGATCGAGCATTTTCAAACCCCGATAATTTCCCCTGTCTAAGGAGTCACCCTTGCCCTTATATATATTTACTATAACACTTTCCTGCCAAGCATCGGGAACTTTTTCCTCCTTTATGATAGCATTAATCAACTCTGTGACGGCGACCTACCTTATAGAGGCGTCTGATGCAGACAGGCCGGCACCCTTGTACCGTCTGACGCATACTGGACGCCGCCCGATGCCGCCCGCCTACCGTCCCCTTCCCGTCCATTTACTAGCCGCCGACTCAGCTCATGAGAGTTGTGCGTGTCGAACTTTTCCTGAGACCTCTGACGACCTCTCCCGACGTCTCTCTTGAGTTGGCGCCCACCCACGTCGCGCGGCGATGTTGGCAAAGACCTCGTTACGACCCTTAAGTTGTGGAGCGTCGGCACTTAATTCGACATAGTGTGACACTTGCTTAAGACTTTCTGCCTTAAGCTATACATTGCATATGTGCGCATTTTCGAACATCGTGTGCCCGCCCAAGAGCACCCGGGTTACTCTCCCTGATAACCTCCACTAATAAAGCTGCCAACTGCCGCTTCTTGAGGCGTGTACCTGTCCGGGAGACCCAGAGGGACCCGGCCTGAGTTGGTCGAGATTCCTGCATATATGTAATATGAGATTTCACCGGACATAATAGGTGGTGTCGATCGCCTTGTTTGAGGGCTGGTACCTCGAATTCAGTAAACACATGATTAGTGTGCTCGTTCTTAGCCACAAAATTAGGGGTAGGAGCTATATGGACAATCATATCACGCCTAGAGAACCTAAGGCAAGATGGTTCAGAATTCATCGCAGCCAACTCAGATACACTGTTACCTGTGGCCAGGGCCATAAGAAAAACAGCTTTCTTTAACTTTAACTCGAAAGCAGGATTGTGACAATACCTATTAGAGTGAAGCATGTTGAGGGCTAAATCAAGAGACCAGGTGGGCATGAGTTGGCGCGGTGGGGGACGAAGCCGGAAGCATGCATGCATGAAACCCTCCGCCTCAGGTATGGAAAGGCCAGTTAAGTAAAAAAAAATGGCATCCTAATAGCCGTGAGGTGATTCCTTAATGTGACAACTGACAATGATCGTCTTTCGAAAAGATAATTCAAATAGTTAAAAACTAAAGCCACTGAGGACTGCTGTTGGTCAGTTTCTATGATCAAGGTAGTAAAAGCCTTCCAATGTGATTGGTACTGTCTTTGGGTTGATTTAGACATTTAGTATACTGATTAATCAACTAGTGAGTCACGCTCCTACAAATTTAGTTAACCACTTGGCTTTCTGAATGTCCATAAGGCAAAAGTCAGCGAGGTCTTGAGGTTTCCAATTGTGTCTAAATGGAAGTACGAGATCGGGAGCGACACCGGATTCTCGCACCACGTCTTCAATTGGTTGTACCACACTTGGGCCGGCCACAGAGGCGCAATCATCGAGACCATGCCCTGATAATCCCGTAGTTTGTGAACTACTTTACACATTAAGGATGCGTCTGGAGGTGGAAACAGATAAATGGAGCTCCATTTGTTCCAGTCTACCAGAAAAGCGTCCGGTCCTCCCGCCGGAGTCTGACTCTGGCGTGTGAGGAACCGAGGCAACTTGTATTTACCTAATTGTAGTTTACAGGAGATGAGCTAAGCTCGTGTTGTCCCGTCTCTCAGTCTACTTTTTATCCAATTTTGTCTTGAAAATATGGATATTCCTCGCCCCTACCACCTCCTCCTCCAGCCCATTCCATTTGTCAATACATCTATAGGGGAAGCTAAACTTCCTGATATCGTTCTTGCAGGTAGGTCTTTTTACTTTGTAGCTGTGGCCTCTAGTTATTCCTGTATCCATAATTAATATATCCTCCCTATCCAGCCTCTCCAGCCCCCGGGTGCATTTGTACATCATTATCATGTCTCCCCTCTCTCTCCTCTCTTTTAGACTCGGTAGATTTAATTTGTCTAGCCTCCCTTCATATGGCAGTTCTCTGAGACTTGGAACCAATCTAGTAACTGCTCTCTGGATTCTTTCTAACTTGTGAATATGCTTCTTTAGATGCGGGGACCACACCACTGCTGCATACTCCAATCTTGGTCTAATCATACTCTTCATAATTTTCGCTACCATGGTCTCATCCAAGTAGTTCAGAGCAACTTTCATAATCCCAGTCATTGCATACATTCCGCTAAAGAGCTTGTTAATATGTTTCTCTGGCGACAAATTATCTTGTATAATCAACCCTAAATCCTTTTCTTTTTCGGCCTTGCTAATTATATTATCTCCCATCCTGTACTCCCAATTTGGTCTATTCACACTTCTTCCCATATTTAACACATGGCATTTACTTATATTAAATTTCATTTTTCACTTGGTGCTCCATTCGTATATTTTATCTAAATCCCCTTGCAGCTCCTCACAACTACTTTTATTTGTTATTTGTCTCATAATTTTTACGTCATCTGCAAACATTGACATGTAGGAGTTTATGCCTATCGGCAGGTCATTCACGTACATAAGAAACATGAGAGGTGCCAACACAGATCCCTGCGGCACACCACTCTCAACTTTCCGCCACGATGAGTAAGTTCCTCTAATGTTGGTCCTCATTTCCCTATCTGTTAAATAGCTCTCCATCCATTTCAGCAAACTCCCCCTGACACATCCTAGCGTCTCAAGCTTAGATAACAATCTCTTATGTGGTACCTTATCGAATGCTTTGGAAAGGTCTAAGTAGACGCAGTCCACTCATCCACCTCTTTCTTGGAGTACATCTATCACCCTACTGTAATAACATAGCAAACTGGTAACACAAGATGTCCCTTCTCTGAATCCAAATTGCTTTGGGGTTATTATCTTCTTTCTCTCCAACATTTTCATCCATCTCTTCCTAATTAGCTTTTCACAAATCTTGCATACAATACTAGTAAGTGAAACTGGTCTGTGAGTCGCCTCTGACGCGAACAAGTCCACTTGTGGAAGGTATGGCTCTGCAATCATCCCTTGAAAGACGGTTTGCTTGAGAGACCATTCTACTAGGGTGCTCTGTTGCTGAGATAGAGTGTCTGCCCAGACATTTGCTACGCCGGGAAGATATGTTGCATTTAGATAAATCTCTAGCCTTGCAGGTAGCCGAAAGATCTTTTCCGACAACCCTTGTAACGCTCGAGATCTCACTGACCCTTGCTTCTGAATGCATGTGACTGCAGTCAGATTGTCCATCTATCTATCTATCTATTGCCTGACGCCGTGATCCCCGAAGGGGTGGCCACGAACGAACCGCCCCCATGCACCTCTGTCCCCAGTCAGTCGACGCCCCTCCCCCCAACCAGCACCGCCTTCGTTCATGTAGTTCCTCACTCCATCCTTCCACCTCATATTCGGTCTACCTCTCCCCCTCTGTCCCTCCACCTCGCTCTCGTACACCCTCTTAGTCATTCTCTCGCTTTCCATACGTTCCATATGGCCGAACCATCTCAAGTTGTTCCTTTTCACACTTTCCAGCACATCTACCTCCACACCACACTCCTTCTTACTTCCTCATTAGTCTGTCTATCCCTCCATGTAACTCCGCACGCACTCCTTAAGTAATTCATTTCCACTGCTCTCACTCTTGGTCTGAGTCTCTCAACCAACGTCCATGCTTCGCTTCCGTAAGTCAGTGTCGGGATTACCACACTGTCATGCAAGGACTTCTTCACTTCCATACTGACCACCCTATTTCTTGTTACTGCTTTTAGCGTTCCTACAACCCTCTTCCCCTGTTGTACCCTCTCCCGCACCTCTTCATCCATAGTCCCATCTTTACTCAACACACTGCCCAGATACTTAAAAGAGTTGACGATCTCCATAGCCTGACCGTTCAGCTTCACCTCACACTCTGTGACTTCACCCCTTTCGAAGACCATAACCTTGCTCTTCCCCGTATTTACCTTCAAATTCCGTTTTTCGCACACTGTTCCAAACTCATTTACCAGACCCTGCAACTCCCATTCATTATCACTCATCAGAACTGTATCATCCGCAAACAGCAGTATAGGTAGCTTCCACTCAATTCCCTCCCTTTTCAGCGATACACCAACATCCACTGCTCTTGATAGTATTTCTTTCATAACTCCATCCATATATACAGTAAACAACCACGGGGACATCACACACCCCTGTTTCAAACCAACATTCAGGTCAAAGAACTCGCTCTGCTCACTCTCCACACGTACTGCCGCCTTTGCACCCTCATACATGCTCTTCACTGCTTTCAGCAACTTGCCCTCTACTCCGTATATTCTAAGTACTTTCCACAAACCTTCTCTATCCACTCTGTCATAGGCCTTCTCCAAGTCCATAAAGGCAACATACACCTTTTGTTTCTTCTCCAGATACTTCTCCACAACACAATTCAGGGTAAAAATCTGATCTACACATCCTCTTCCCTTCCTAAAACCTCCCATCCTGAAGGCTAAAGACTTTCCTGCCAAGGTTGATCCGTGCTCCTTTAAGAAAAACAGGAGGACTAGCAACTCTTTGGCATTTATATGAAGGTGATTGTGCCTGGACCATAGACCCTGACCTTGATGGCCCAGGTTCGACAGATACCCCCATCCCAGGGTACCTGACGCGTCTGTGTCGATCCAGACCGTCGGAGGAGGAGTTATCCATGTCAAAGAGGAGTGTAACACTTCTGGCTTCACCCAAGCCGCCAGCAGGTTGTGGATTAATTTCGGGATTCGCCATAGTGTTTCCAACGGCAACAGCGGAAAGCACTTGTTTCCCTCCAAAATAAGCCTTTTCACCTTTAGACGACCCAACGGAACCGTCAACCTTATCTAGTTGAGTGACCCCACCAGAGACTCCCAAATTCTCCTTGTGGTGGTCAGAGAATGGAGAAACCGAAAGAGTTTCTTGCGAAATCTCTGCTGGTTGTCCGCACTCTGACTCAGAGAGAGTAACTCGGTGTCCAAAAGCAGACCCACCCACTGGATGGCCCTTGTGGGGTTCAAGTTGGACTTTGCCAAGTTCACTTTGAAGCCCAGGACAGTGACATGAGACATTACCTGATATACATGTTGAAGGCAAGCAATTTTGGAATTCGCTACTATTAACCAATCGTCTAGGTACCATAACACCATGATCCCTTGTTTGAGCAATGGTAGCAGAGCCTGTCGGACTAACTTTGTGAAGATATGGGGTGCAAGATTTAGAAAAAAGGGCATCCTTTGAGAATAATAAATGAATCAGTGATAGGCAATATGATTTTAGACAATGTTGATCAACTGCAGACATTCTTTGCCTTCTTACACATCAAATCAACCAAGCTACAGACCAACATGGTGAAACACATACAATAGCACTGGAGATATCAAAGGCATTTGATAGAGTCTGGCATCAATCCTTATTATCGAAGATGTCACACTACGGCCTTGCATCATTAGTTCCACTAATTTCTTCTTATCTTCATAACAGAAAAATATGTGTAATGGTAGATGGCCTTTATTCTCAATTTCACTCAATAAATGCTGGTGTTCCCCAGGGATCAGTTTTGGCCCCAACTCTGTTCCTCATTCATATCAATTATCTCATATCTACCACTCATAATCCAATACATTCCTACGCAGATGACTCAACACTCCACAGTTCCTTCACATTTACCAATTCTATCACCCAACCCGATCTTATAAATTCAAAAATAAACACTGCAATTTCTCTGAACCAAGACCTTTCTAGAATTAATGAATGGGGACAAAAGAATCTAGTTTCCTTTAATGCACAGAAAACCAAGTACATTCAATTTTCTAACCGACAGAATCTCACTGACTCCCATATATTTTTTAATGATGTAAATATTCCCACTTCCCCTAGTATTGACATTCTCGGTGTAACATTAACTACTAACCTGAGCTGGACACATTATGTTAGAAGCATTGCTAAGAATGCCTCTAAAAAACTGGGACTCCTGTACAGAGTTCGAGAATTCTTCACTGACGAGCAGTTGGCCGTAATATATAAAAGTCATGTGCGTTCTCAGATGGATTACTGTTCACCTCTGTGGAGTGGAAGTGGAGTGGTTGCACTGAGGCAGTTGGACAAAATTCAAAATAAAGCTATTAGATTAATCAATAACCCTGCAATCACACAGGACCTTCCTACATTATCCATACGAAGAAACGTTGCATCCCTTGCATTATTCTACAGATATTTTCACAGCAATTGTTCTGAGGAACTTGCTTCAATTGTGCCGCCTCTCCACATCTTTCCCCGTAGAACTAGGGCAGCTGAGAGCGCCCATGAATTTACACTTTCTCCTCCACAATGCAGAACTTCTGCTTATCAAAATTCATTTATCCCCAGAACTACTACTCTTTGGAATTCACTTCCCTCGAGTTGCTTTCCACAAACTTACAATCTACAACAGTTTAAATCCAGTTGTTACAAACATTTTATGAATGGAGGATGCCTTTAGGCACATGGACCTTTTTTGTTTTATCTGTGTTTTTCCTTCCTCCGTTCATTGTCTCAAAAAAAAAAAAAAAAAAATCTGATTCCCTTGGCACAAGGCCAGGTACTTTTGCTACCTTTGTTTATAGGGTCATGCCAGTAGGCATCTGTCAGATCTATGGAACACATCCAACCTTGCGGCGGCAGTGTCAGCCTGATCTGATTCACAGTCAGCATCCTGAACGACTGATTATGAATGTAAGTCAATGACCGGTCTCATCTGAACACTGTCCCTTTTTCGGGAAGTGAACACGGGCTGAATGTATGATATGGGGACAATGATCTGCTTGAGCACCATCTCCCGGATGACTGATCTCACCTCTAATGAAACACGAGTTAATTCTTGGGGGATACGTAAGCGAGGTCGCCGGAACCATCTCCACGAGAGACCCTTGCGGACCACTGTCCTTGCCCATGTGTTGCAGGGCCATGCCCGGTAACAAGCCCGAAAGCTGCCAGTCACTAGACTAGTGTTATCCGGCAGAGCTACTCTCGTTTCCTCCTCGCCATTTTGCGGCACTGGGAGTGAGAGAGCTTCGTGGTGTCTCAGTTTTTTTGGTTGGGAGGATTGTGACTCTGACTGATTGTTAGTGGGACGAGAGGCTTTGCTATCATTGCTGCCTGACCTATTCTTGGACTGTCCCCTGAACCATTTCCCTCTACCCCTGGACTGACCGCAGCCTCTAGCTGTGCCACTGGTTCCGGGGGTTGTGTGAGTCTTAGATGACTGCGGTGACTGAAACTGGCCACGAAATGGACTCTTAAAGAATTTGGGTTTAAATGTTGACTCACTCTTCGACGTGGAAGCAGTGGCACGGTTAGAGTCCAACAAACAATTTACTGTGCGCCAAGCATCTGTGGAAGCAAGAGTTTTGGTGAATACATCAGACAAAAAATTAATCTTCTACCTATCTCCACTGGCAGCTTCTTAACAAGATACACTCTCAGATCTTGATGCACCCTCACGGCTTCAAAAATAGCTGTGCGGATGTCCCCAAGGGACTGGATAGAGTTTTGAAGTAAGATGCACCTGGTGAGAGATAGAGCCTTATGAGTACTAGTATCAGTCACCGACTCAGTCGTCCTGGCTAATGAAGCCGCAAGCTGACGGCTGAGTAGGTACTGTGATAAAAGCCTCCAGGCTTTCTGCCTCATCTTATAATCTTTATCAATTTGCAGCTGGGTAGTAGAACAAAAAGGATCTACTAGTTGGCATAACAAAAGTTTAGGAGCACTCAAAAAGTCAAGCATGTTTTGCGGTACTCCTGCCGCCTGGCCTACTGGCATAGAGAACCAATGGTTGTCCTCCGGCGGAAGCTGATGACTGCTTTTGTTCGTAATTGTGCTGGCAAACAGCTGGGCCTCTTGTCCCCACACAGACCACGGCCCAGACTCCCCACCGTCAATGTGAATGACCGGAATACCTGAATCGTCCCTCTGCGGGGTAGTGTTAAGTTCGGGGGTCATACCCTGCAAAATTTTAACATCATTCAAACCATCAGACTTTGACCAATCACAGAAAAGTTTCACAGAGGATGCTGGAGGGAGAGCCGGGGACTGTGAGTAGACAAAGTACTCAGGACTATACAAACTCGGGATAGCTTTGATAACAACATCTAACACATCGCCGGCTTGGTTCTTGGCCCGTAGTTTCTTGGCCTCGCTCATTTCGATAAACCAATGGTCCGGCATAGGAATCTCACCTGCGAACGTCAGCTGCGCGACCTCAGGACGAGTGAGCTTAATGACTGTCCAGGAAGTATCAGGGCCCTTCTTAGAAAGCACTGAACGATCAGTGGAATCAAATCCGCTAAGATATTTAACTTCGAAGGTAAAAGAGAAGTGGCAACTGGCGTAGACTCTGCCGGATTGACAGTTACAGGGGTGTTAGATTGAATATCAACCTGAGGGAGAACTTGCACACACCCTAGAGGTCGCACTGCCGGGGATACAGGTGTTGGCACCTTAATTTGTCTTTCTTTCTTCACTGACTTTACAAACACCAGCCAGTCCTGAAACTGTTCATTAGTCACTACGATTCCACCTTGCTGGTCAGACGCTGACGTAGGACCGAGACTCGCCAGCCTGGGCAGCAGTGTCGTGTGTACTTGTTTGCGATACAGGAACACTGGGCAGAACTTCCTCGCCCAAGTAGAGATCAGGTATGGAAGAGGTTTCCATAGGTTCAGCAATAGAATCTTCAAACTGCTCGGAGGTATGGGAGATGTCATCATCTTGTCTGCTAGATCGAAGGGACACTGCTACAGCGATCTACCCCAAGTACCGGAATAACGAGAGGCTCTGGTAGTGCCACCCGTCGAGGGATCATAAACTGAGACGTAGGGCCAATAACACTGGCATCCGTGTCTTGAGAGAGATTCCGGCGGGAAGAAGAAGGCACACAATCCGGCGTAGCTGAGGTCTTAGGCTTCGAGGACGACCGCTTCGAGGATTTCTTCGTGTCCTTAGACTTGTCATCACCTTTCGCTAGGCAGGAAGCGAAGTCAGGACGGTGCTTTTTCGCCTCTTGTAGCTGAAGAGGTGAGTTAGACTTGGGTTTCTCTAGGGGTGAAGGAGACCTGGCGCGCCGTGAGGTCGGAGCAGACGACCCCGGCACAGGCCCATCTGAGGTCCTGGGTCTCTTGGAGAGGCGGGAGGGAGCATCGCGATTGCTAGAGTCATCAGAAACTTTTGTTACAGTCATTTTCACTTTAGAACCACCGGTTACGTATGAAGAAGGCACTGTATTTTAACAAATCGTCTAATATGGGATCATCCAATTGCGGAGATGTATGAGCTATATTCTTACAGTACAGAACGAAAATGGATCTAATAGTCAGCAAAATTGTCTTACACTTGCTGTCAGAGTGAGTTAAGAAGCCATTACGTAACACTGCGCACTGTGGACATGTTTTCGAGAGCCACCGACCCCTGAACCTGTCAAGACAGGTCACACATCTCACGCACTGTTTGTGTCCGATGACAGAAAGGTTAGCACAGTTAGGGCCGGTACAAATGGTGTACCCACTGAAATCCATCGCTCCCTCCCGCCGGGGGGTTGCAAATCCTCCTAGGCGTCCCGGGAGGTAACTTGGCTACCACACCTGAGGGTTGAAAATTTCAAGAATCAATGCTCATAGGGACATGCTAGGATGGAAAATCTAAATTAATAATAAAACGTTATAGAAAAAAAAAGAACTGAACAAACACGAGACAATCTTAGTTCCCCTTATGTTATAGTATCATACCAGATGTTACTACATGATTATGTATCATTCCAGATGTTACGTGAGTAATTACTTCTTACCAAAGTGACCAACACTGACCTAATCCCATCTAATCAAAAACTTGGTTCCCGGCGCCCAACACCAATAGAATCTGGCGTCCCTCTATCCCGGCGACCAACGCCAGAAATTAGCTACACAGTTTATTGAGATGCTCAAGATAAGAAGAGGTGAGTTCGTATTCGGCTCAGCCTATACCCGGCGGAAGTGGCTCCCCACTTTTAAACCAGGTATGCGTTCTTAGTAGCCCCAAACTACGAACGTTTTCTGCTAGACCTTGAGGTGGAAATGTCCTGTGGGCGACGGCCAAGCTGGGGACCCCAATAGACAAAGTGAAGTAAAATTTCGCCTCCCGAAAATTTACTACCGCCGGCAAAACTAGACAGAAATATTTCGACCTCTCTTGTGCCAAACAAAGACAACTCGAAATCAACATAGCTCTAGACACTTCCGGAAATTTCCCGGCAGGGAAACCGCAGTGAAGTGACTAGAGGCACGTTGTCACAAGTCTCACTTAACAAATCCCGCCGGAAGGGCCCAACCTTCCTAGCCACTAGATTTCAAAACGTGCACATATTATGGCATAGTTATACATTAATAAATCAATAATCAATAACACATCCTAGCCATAACTAAAAAATCTACAGGAGGCCAACTAGACGGGGGCAGGTGGCAGATCACTCAAAAAGCACAAACCTGAAGCCCAGCGTAGCACTCCAACACCCTTCACGTAGAAACAGGAACGTAGGCGAAAAGCGTCATGAACAAGTGCCAAGCCCCTCACTAAGTAAGACAACTTGAAACGCACATGTTCCTCTCGAAGAGAAGATAATACCGCTTAACCCACCCGAATAGGTAGCCGAAAAGCAGGCCCCGGATCCTCTAAAAGAAGCCTCATGTTTATAAGAGCTAAAATAGAATAACCTAGTGGAAAGAAAACACACACGTGGGAGCCTTGCCTTATCACAACAAGGACTCCTGACAAAACCTTGCCAAACACCCAGAGAACAGTCTACTAAGGCGAGTGGTAAAAGGTGTACACAGCCTAGCTAATCTATAAGCTACCCTGACCTCAGCAAATAGCATGTACATATGAGAAAAGACTCACAAGTCAGAGGCAGGAGAAGAATGAAGCGAGGCTGGGCACACCTCCGAACACGTCCGGACCCGACGGCGCCTAGGAGGAAAAGAACATATGCGCCCAGATAAGAGCTGGGTGATGCACAGAATAAACAGCAGATGCCTGAGAAGTGCATTATGCTGGATCATGTTACATGCTTTATTTTTTTTTTTACTGTTTTTTCTAGTAGTGGTACCCACATCATAAGGACGAGTCCGTGAGTGGTTTTCTTATATTTAAGAGCGTTTCGCTCACGACGATTGGCAATCTTGATGTTTACTCTCCTAGGCGGGTCATTTGAACGGCGAGCCATTGAGTTCAAAGATAGGCCATACTTTAGTAAAGCGTATCGTCAATGATGGAGGGGCCACTAATAAATATTAACCTTCTCCCTATCTCTTCCGGTAGTTTCTTAACCAAATACACTCGCAGATCCTGGCGCACTCGCACAGCTTCAAACAAAGCCATGTGAACATCACCAAGTGTCTGGACTAAGTTTTGGAGCATAACTCGCCGGGTGAAAGATAGTGCTTAATGTGTATTGCTATCCGAAACCGAATCAGTCGTAGGAGGGACTCGGCCACCTGTCGACTAATCAGGAATTGAGATAGAAATCGCAAGGCCCTTTGCCGCATCTTAAAGGCTTTGTCTACCTGGAGTTGAGTGGGGGTACAAAATGGTTCAGATAATTGACATAGGGACAATTTGGGAGCACATAAAAATTTAAAAAATTAAGTAGGAACCCCTTCCGCCTGCATTACTGGCATGGAAAACACTAATGATGGGTCTCCCGGCGGGAACAGATGTAATGGTGCTGGCAAACAGCTCTTGTTCCCACTTAGTCCAAGGCCCGGTACCTACCCCTTGATTGTGAAGCACGGGCAAACCAGAATGGTCCCGTCGAGGAAACGATTGAAGTTCGGGCGTCAAATCCTGCAGCAATTTTATATCATTAACTCGGCAGCTGCTAAGCTATGGTATTTGAAAGTGCCCGCCATGCGAAGGTATTCTGATTCATTCCTGACTAAAATCGTCAATTTACCATATACAGTATATAATTAATACTTATCTATATGCGCCTATTTTACTTTTAATATGAACATATGAACATTGGAAAGCAATAAAACAAGTGGTAACAGCAATTGGCTGGTGAAAATCGTATAGGGTAAGACGGGGTAATTTTGCCGAAAATCGCGTATTTTGACGAATAGAAACTGCCACAAATGAAATTTTTAAATTTTTAATTTTTTATCTATACACTCAGCCTTTCTGCTATAGATGCCCAACAAACGAAAAAATATAATTATAATGTTTTGGTCATGCTGCCGAATATTTGAAAAAAAGTCACTCTCGCGGCGAAATTACCCCGCCCGGCGGGGTAATTTCGCCGCGACCTATTTTACGCATCATTTAGCTAGTAAACTAGATAACATTATATGAGTAATGGCCAGAAAAAAACACTAGCGCGCAGGTGAAAGCAATGAAAACATTCACAAACCCAAACTGACACTAAACATGCCAATAGAAAAACGTTGCACACACAACTAAACACGGCGGGCAGAGATGCAGGTGTGACACACGTGTAGGCCTAGGCGCCACTGTGTCTAATGCGGGTGTGGACGTGTCTAGTGGGGGTGTGGAGTTGTGGACATGTAGTGCGGGTGTGGATGTGTCTAGTGCGGTTTAGGACATATTTATTAGGCCTATGGGTGTGGAAGTATTTAGTGCGGGCAGCGGGTGTGGACATGTCTCGTGTAGGTGTGGCGTATAGGTTGCTAGTACAAAGTACCAGGCAGCAGCTGACGGCTACTGCCAACAGTGTCACACGCAAACATACAAACAAACAAACACACATACAAACCACCCACACACACCCGACCATACCGTCAGACGCGCCGCTAGCCCCGGCTCCAGGCCCTGCAAATCTGCAACAAAACCTAAGCCAAACTAGATCTACAAGCTAAGCCAAACTAGCTATACAACCTAAGCCAAACTTGCTCTACAACCTAAACCAAAACTGCTCTACAATCTAAGCCAAACTGCAGCCGAATCCATGCAATAGTTTTGGAGAAATCGGCGTTTGAATGTAAATTATTAGCGCCGCGGCGAAATTACCCCGTCTTACCCTATTTTAGCCCCGCGGTCGTAATCTGGCCCAGACCGGTGAGACAGGCACACCTTGCCTCTCCCGTGTCTCGCATGGCACTGAGAGACCAGGGGACCTTTCAGACTGGCGTGGAGGGTCGGAGATACACTCCTCTACCACCCCTCTCTCTCCCACCCGTCCTCCCACGAAAATACTCGATAAATATCGGGAATAATAGAGAAAATACCTGATAATTGAGGAGGGGGGGGGAAAAAGGGGGGGGGGGACACATGTGTAGGAGTGGTAGCAAGTAATGGAGGGGAATTATCTTACCTAAACACAAATGTATTTTTTTTAGTGCTACTGGGGTGTTTTAAAAGTTTTTTTTAGGCCTTGGATCTTAAGAGTCTTCCCGCAGCCGCCCAGTAAAATCTCTTAACCCGTCAAGTGCGGGGAGACTCTTATGAGTTTTACCGGTCAGCTGCGGGAAGACTCTTATGATCCTAGGCCTAAAAAAAAACCCATTTAAACCACCCCCGTAGCAATTGATTTTTTTTTTTTTTTTTTTTCCCTTGGCCATGCCAAATATCACTCCTCCACATCCCCTCCTCCCCCCCCCCCCTTCAATTATCACCTATTTTCCCTATTATTCCCTTATTCCTAGGTATATTTTCGTGCTAACAATAGCGAGTTGCTAGCAGGGCGTGGTCATATGTGTTACCAAGCGTGAGAAAGAGATAAGGAGAGAGACGTCAGTGTCGCTCCAGGCATTGTGAGGGGTGGATGTTGGCCAGGCTGGCTCACACTTGATGAATGTAACTCTCGCTCTCATTTCACGATTTTGACCAGTCAAACACTGTTTCCACTTGTTTTATTGTTGTAACAGGTTAATATCTTCATATTAAACGTAAAATAGGCACATATGGATATAAGTATTAATTATATTTATGGTAAGATAACGATTTTAGTGAATGGAAACAGTGAAATAGGTCCGCACAGGACTATGGTGTAATCCATCCCCCCCCCCCCCCCCTTCTGCGCACTTCTTAGGTTAAGAGTCTTCCAATAGCTCCCGGGTTAAGCCCGTCTGACTTGGACCAATCCGATAAAAGCTTCACAGACTAGGCAGGCGGGAGGGCCAGGCACTGAGTGTAAACAAAGAACTCAGGATAGTACAAATTAGGAATAGCCTTAATACTTACATCAAGTATATCACCAGCTTGGTTCTTGGCTCGTAGTTTCTTGGCCTCACTCACTTCTACAGACCAATGTTTTGGCACAGGGATCTCACCTGCGACAGTCGGCTGCGCGGACTCTGAGCGAGTGGACCTGACTACCGACCATGACCGATCTGTCCCATACAGAAGCCCCTTTTTAATGAAAGGGGTTTTATCAAGGGGAGGGGGGATAAGATATGACGAAAGGTTGATCTTAGATGGCAAAAGCGTCGGTGTGACTGAACTGACTGAAACGGTAGGCTACTAGTGACAGCAATGGGGGGATTGGGAGGAGTGATTTTAACCCACTCAGTACAAGATATCTGTATATGTAGTGAACACCCTATAACTGGGCGGCCATATTAGGCCTCATTCCAGCCTAAAATTGTAATTTTACGATAAATATCGTTATTACTTATTCATATGCGCCTATCTTACGTTCAATATGAAGATAATAACATGTAACAGCAATAAAACAAGTGGGAATAGGGCTTGGAGGGTGAAAATCGCAAATTATTGCCGACCGTTCATTCATGAGGTGAAAGACATGCGAGGCCTACACCCTGCTCTCTCGATGCCTGGAGGGAGACTGAGGCCTGTCTTTCTCTCTCTTTCCCACGCATAGACACACGCAAGACCACACCCTAGGACCAGTTTGGAGATATTGGCACGGTAAATACATCGATAAACATGGGAATAAGAGGAAAAATAGGTGATAATTGAAGGGGGAGGGGATTTTGACACATGTGGAGGAGTGATAGAAGGTATGGAGGGCAATTATCTCACTTAAACACCATTTGTTTTGTTTTAAGTGCTACTGGGGCCTTTTAGAAGTTTTTTTTTAGGCCTTACCTCTTAACCCGGCAAGTGCGGAAATACTTATATAAGACCTACCGCTGCGCTGCGGAACTCCTTATATAATCCCAGGCCTAAAAAAAAAACATTTAAACCAGCCCAGTATCAATTGATGTTTTTTTGTCCTATGTGTTTTTTGTTTTTTGTTTTTTATAGCCCCTTGGCCATGGCAAATATCACTCCTCCACATCCCCTCCTTCCCCCCTTCAATTATCACCTATTCTCTCTGTTATTCCCTTATTTCGTTGGTATATTTTCGTGCTATCAATAGCGAGTCATAAGCAGGCTGTGCTTGTATGTGCTACCAAGCGAATGAAAGAGAGATGAGACAACTACACGACAGTGTCTCTCCAGACGTCGTGAGGGGTGGATGTTGGCAGGCTGGCTCGCACTCGATGACTATGGCCCGCAGTACCAAACATTCCCTTCCCTCGAAGGTATCCTTCCTTTCAAAATTCGTAGTATAAACAAAAATTGGGGGATTTGTTTGGCTGAGCGAATGCTTTCGTAAACGGTCGCCGCGACCGTTTACGTCCAATATTATTGGAATCTGAAGAGGACCTTCGACCCTTCTCTTCGATGGTCGTCGGATCCCTTCGTTTGCTAATTGAATTTTATTATTTGTATTATTGTTTCAATTCGTAAATTAAAGGTTACAGAAGACATTCTTTAATGCAAATCAATTACATAATGTACGAAACGATTAATATATATTAATGTGGGTTACAATTAGCACATTTCCAAAGACTTTCGATATATCTTCAATGACGATGTTGAAGGTGACAGGAGCCGTTGTACAGGCACCTTCACCTGAGGCCTATGTCGGCCAGCCTGACAACTTGTAGATCGCTTCATCAGATTTTATTCGCCCAATTACTACCCAGGTAAGGAAATTCACGACATTCCATTATACTTGCTTGTATTTTTGGCTTGGAATCCTCATTTGGTGACCATTATTATCTATCTATTTGAGGCATATTTCCTGAAATAAGTCTTGCAATTGACGAGGATGAGTGTGAATGGGATCTGCCGTGTGTGGGCCTGTCAGCTGTGCAGACTAGTTATATATGTTAATTTATGGAAGTATTTAAAGTAGGCCTAGGCCTAGCCCAATCAGGGAGAACATGTTAGTCCCTATTTATAACCTACTTTAGTAGGGTAGGCTGGGCCTATATTTTTTAATCCAATAGGCCTAGCCTATGTTAAAATAGCCAACAATAGGGTACCTAGGTTAACAAGTCCCAGATATTGAAAGAAAAAGTGGTAAAAATTGAAGAGACCTTGGACAGCCTTTTTACCTAACCTAACAAAAAATAATTATAGGCCTAGCCTAGGCCTAGTTAAAAGGCTGTCCGAGGTCTCTTCAATTTTTACCACTTTTTCTTTCAATATCTGGGACTTGTTAACCTAGTTACCCTATTGTTGGCTATTTTAACATAGGCTAGGCCTATTGGATTAAAAAATATAGGCCTAACCAGCCTACCCTACTAAAGTAGGCTATAAATAGGGACTAACATGTTCTCCCTGATTGGGCTAGACCAAGGCCTACTTGAAATACTTCCGTAAATGAACATAAGATAACGAGTCTGCAGAGCTGACTGGCCCACACACGGCATATCCCATTCACACCCATCCTCGTCAATTGCAAGACTTATTTCAGGAAATAGGCCTATGCCTCAAATAGATAGATAATAATGGTCACCAAATGAGGATTCCAAGCCAAAAATACAAGCAAGTATAATGTAATGTCGTGAATTTTCTTACCTGGGTAGTAGGCTAATTGGGGAATAAAATCTGATGAAGCGGTCTTAAGGACCTATCCATATGGAAGCATACAACAGGAGTTGTGATTAGATGATACAATATTATATAACGGGTACCTATGTATGTAAGAATTGCAATAAATTATGTGAAATATATTGTTCATTCTTTATGCGGTACCTATAATTGTCCAAGCATCATATATTTAGTCATTTATAAAAGTAAACCTGCCTACTAGACTTTCTGTTTTTGGTACCGTATAGTACAGTACTGTAGACAGGGCAGGTGTCAATTTGATGCAGAATAAGTATTGAAAATAAATGGTTTTCTATATTAGCCTAGTCAAAGGGGGTGATCCTTACCTTTTGATACCTTTTGATGTGTTCGCCACTCTTCTAGCGGCACCAAGGAGCGCGACGCCCCTTGTTATGGGTGGTGATTTGGTGCAGTAGACTGTTTGAAGTGACAGCTCGCTCCCTTACGAGGATGGGCTCATCTGGCACTTTTTGCAGTTCGACATCTAGGGCTCTCTTGAAGTTGTCTAACGAGATGTCCCTCATGTCTCTTACTCGCCATGGGAGTTTGTTGAAGAGACGTGGGCCTCTGTGTGATAACCAGCCCTCTCGCAGAGAGCCCATAGCACCCCTGTTATTCATCCGGGGGATTTCGCATTCCCAGCCTCTCCTATCACTGAATTTCATGACTATCGGAGTATGTAGGTTTGGTACTAAACCCTCTGCGATTTTTCACGTGTATATTATTAGGTAACGTTCTCTTCTACGTTCCAGTGAGTACAGATTCAGTGCTCTTAAACGCTCCCAATAGTGTAGCTGTTTTATCGAACTTATATGCGAAGTGAAATTTCTTTGTACACTCTCTACGTCATTTATTTCACCTGCTTTGTATGGGGATGTTAATACGCTACAGTATTCAAGCCGCGGTAGCACTAGAGATTTGAAGAGCGTTATCATAGGTAATTCACCGCGTGTTTTAAAAGTACAGTAAACCCTCGCTATCTCGGACCTCTACAAGTCGGAAACCCGCACTACTCGGACTGGCATCGGCCTCTCGGACATTCACTTCCGTATTTCGGACATTTCCGGCATCGTTCCGACCGTCTCTGACGTTGTCGGACTTTATATAAGTATTCGGAATATGTCCGTCATAACCGTCCTCTGATATCTCGAATATTTCCGAAATGTGTCGTAGCGGTGTCCGACAAAGGATGACGTGTCAGACGACCCCTCACGTAACCGGATAATAAGGGTGAATATCCGAGAAACAGAAGGGAGGTCCGACGCCATCTTACATCCGGGGCCCAAGCGCCCGGCTCGGATGCTGGGAGCGTCAGTCCGCACCAAGCTCTGTTGTGTTACACATCGACGCGTGCCATTATTTAGTTCACCATGCCTCCCAAGGATAAGCCTAAGCGTAAGGTGACTTCTGTATCACTTGAAACAAAGCTACAGATGCTAAAGGATCTGGACAGTGGGATGAAAGCCAAGCAGCTTCAGGAGAAGTATAGCTTAGGCAGATCAACAATCTACGACTTCATCCGAGACAAGGAGAAAGTCCGACATCATGGCGTAGCTGTGCTTCATGGTCCTTCCACCGCCAAGATCTTTCGCAAGGCTAAGCTAGCCTATCAAGACATCGACGACGCAGTGCTGAAGTGGTACCAACAACTTCGTGCTGAGGGCGTACCAGTGAGAGGCATAGAGATCCAGCATGCAGCAGAACGTTTCGGCCAGCATCTTCATCACCAAGACTTCAAGGCTAGCGAGGGGTGGTTGTGGAGGTTCCGAAACCGCCATGGCCTCTCAAACAGGAGTATTTGTGGTGAAATCTTAAGCGCCGATACTTCGGCCACTGATCGCTTCCACGCCCTTATAACCGAGGAACACCTTCAACATTGGCAGCTCTATAACGGTGACGAGACTGGCTTATATTGGCGTTCTCTACCCTCCAACACACAGGCCCACCGAGAAATCACGTCCACACCTGGCCACAAAACTGTGAAGGAGCGCATTTCAGTGCTTTGCTGCGCTAATGCCGACGCAAGCCACCGTGTGACCCCTACAATCGTCGGCAAATCTCAGAAACCGAGAGTAATTAAGGACCTCATCATTACCAAGCAACTCCCAGTCGACTATTATGGATCAAAGAAAGCTTGGTTTAACCAGGTCATCACCGAGGATTTCTTTCACAAGAGATTTGTACCCGACGTTCGCTCGTTCCAGAATCGAGTGTATGGTGTACCCTATGACGAAGCTGTTGCCATTTTGTTGCTCGACAACGCACCTGCCCACCCTTGTACCACGAAACTGGAGAGTGCAAACGGCAAAATTAAGACAATGTTCCTGCCTCCTAATACCACAAGTGTTATTCAGCCTATGGACCAAGGAATAATTGAAGCTTGCAAAAGGCGATACAAGAGGAAGTTCCTGGAACAATGCCTTGTCATCATAGAAGATGGGATGGACGAAGAAGGTTATGTGGATACACGCGGAAAGAAATCTCTACAAAAACTGAAGCAGTATACCCTGAAAGACTGCATCTACAATTGGGCAGAGGCGTGGCGCGAAGTGTCTTTCAACACACTGAGGAATGGTTGGACCAAGGTCTTAAATATCCCGAATGTGCAAGATCCGGGTTTTGAAGGGTTTGGGGCAGCTGATTTCAGGAACCTCTTGAACCAGGGTAACCAGGGTGACCTCCCCGAAGAAGAAGTTGACGACTGGCTGCAAGAGGACAGAGACCTACCTGGACACGAGCATAAGACTGACGAACAAATTGCAGCCGAGGTGTTGGGGGTAGCCCAGGAAGAGACCCAGGATGAGTCGGACGAAGAGACAGAGGGGGGGCCCAAGATATCAGTCTCGCATGCCCTGGACTCCTTTGACACCATTCTTCAGTATCTGACTCAAGTAAATGACTCAAAGTTGCAGTCCCTATACGAACCACTCCGTAATGGTCGATTCCATATTCAGAGGGCACACCTTGATCGGAAAAAACAACAGAAAATCAGCTCCTTTTTTGTACCCTCTGCTCCTCCCAGACCTCGTACTTCGTCTGCTACCAGTGGTGTGTCGCTTGCTAGCACCACCTCCCTCCCAAGTGTTTCCTCAGTTGCTAGCACCTCGTGGAGCACTGTAGACACTGTGCCACTCTCAGACTTAGACATGGATTTGGATGAATTAATGAGTAGCACGCCTGTGCCCATGGATATACCTGAACCTGACATTGTTTGTGAGGTGGAGAAGGACAGTGTGGGTAAGGGTAAAGGTAAGGGTTCCATGACAGGCAAGGGATATGGTCCTAAGAGTGGGGGTGTGAAGAACAGGGAGGTGGAGAAGAACAGTGCGATGGACATTGAGGTGGAGAAGAAGGACAGTGAGAAGGGGAGTGAGGTGGTCATGGACATTGAGGTGGAGAAGAACAGTGAGGTGAAGAAGGACAGTGAGAAGGGGAGTGAGGTGGTCATGGACAGTGAGGTGGAGAAGAACAGTGAGGTGGAGAAGGACAGTGAGGTGGAGGACAGTGAGAAGGGGAGTGAGGTGGTCATGGACAGTGAGGTGGAGAAGGACAGTGGGGTGAAAAAGGACAGTGAGGTGGAGAAGGACAGTGAGGTGGAGAAGGACAGTGGGGTGAAGAAGGACAGTGAGGTGGAGAAGGACAGTGAGGTGGAGAAGGACAGTGAGGTGGAGAAGGACAGTGAGGTGGAGGTGGGGGGTGAAAAGGGGATGCTGCAGTAATTAATGCAGTGTTGGGGAGGGGGGAGGGAGGACATCAAGACTACAGACAAGAGCTATGAAGGGGTAAGTGTAATATAGCCTACTGTACAATACATATTGTAAAACTAAAATACATGTACTGTGTTTTCTATTACAGATTATAGGGTTCGAATAGGGTTGTCTTCGTTTTCTAGGTTGACGCGGACGTCTCTCTTGAGGTCGGATTTTTTCCGTAGTCTCCGATTTCATTGTTGTCTCGGACGGACATTGGTTAGGTCGGATTTTATCCTCTCTTAAGTCGGACATAAGTCGAACCCCGGACATCTCGGATTTTCGGTCATCTCGGACTGGGTCTCCCCCCAATTAGTCCGAGATAGCGAGGGTTTACTGTACGCAGAATCCAACCCGTTAGACGTTTCGCAGCCGCGACTTTGACCTGGTTATGTACTTTGAAACCCATATTTTCAGACATTAATACCCCAAGGTCTTTCACACTGTTTTTCCGTTCTATTATGTGGTTAGATTCTGTTAAGTAATTTGTAATTTCTTTAACACTATTATTATCTCCGTACCGTATTAATTGGAATTTTTCTTCATTGAATTGCATGTTGTTTTCCCTGGTCCACTGGAACACTACATTTATGTCTTCCTGCAGTCGGCCCGTGTCCTCTTGTGTGTTTACTATCTTGCTTAATTTTGTGTCATCAGCAAAAGACGACACCGTACTGTGTCTGGTGTTGGTATCTATGTCGCAAATTAGTATGAGGAACAGAAGGGGCGCTAGCACTGTTGTTGTTGTTGTTGTTTTTCCCCAAGCTGCCTGGCCGAACAGCCCCAAGGCCCCGAGCAAGGCCAAGGCCATAACCGAGCACCCCCACAGAACCCTCCCCGCCGACCACAATAAAGCCTGGGTGACCGAAGCCACTCCATGGCGGGGAGCTGAGGAGGGCGCGGAAACGCCCGGGAAACCAAAGCCCCACCCAGGGCCCTGTGCCCCTCAGCAATTAAGAAAAGAAAGATGAGGGGCAAAGGAAAGATGTGACGCTTTGGCTTCCAATCTTCGTAGATTAGGAGGTCAATCCACGCAAGAGACGCCGTCACTTGAGATCTAGAAAATATATAAGTAAAAGGAACAGGCGCTAGCACTGTTCCTTGGGGCACTGAGCTTTTGACATCCGAAGGCTCAGATGTGACTTGGTTTACTGCTACTGATTGTTTTCGGTTTACGAGGAAATTGTATATCCACCGTCCGATTTTCCCAGTTATACCTTTTGCTTTCAGTTTGTGGGCTATTATACCATGGTCACATTTATCAAATGCCTTAGCAAAATCGGTGTAAATGACAACCACGTTTTTCTTTTCTTCTAGCGCTTTAAGAATTTTGTCATAGTGTTCCAAAAGTTGTGAGAGACATGATCTTCCCGCTCTGAACCCATGTTGACCGGTGTTGTGTAGTTCATTTGCCTCCATGAATGTTGAAATTTTGCTTCGCAGGACTCGCTCGAAAACTTCAATGATGTGACGTTAAAGCTACCGGGCGGTAGTTTTTTGGTAGTGCTTTACTCCCTCCTTTATGCAGTGGGGCAATTATTGCATTTTTCAAGCTATCTGGTATGTCACCAGTGTCTAGACTCCTTCTCCACATTATAGCCAGGGGTTTTGAGAGGTTTTCCTTACATTTCTTCATGAGGATCGAATTCCATGCGTCCGGGCCTGGTGCCTAGTGGGATGGCATGTTGGAAATGGCCTCTTCTATGTCTTTTGGACCGAAATCAATATCCAGCATCTGGGGGGTTTCCGTGGGGGAGGTTTCCATGAAAAATATATTTTGGTCTCTGATGACTTTTGTTTCATCAGGCTCACTGAATGCCATTTCATACTGCCTGCTTAAGAGTTCGCTCATTTCCTTTTTGTCCCCTGTGAAAGAGCCGTCCCCTTTGCTCAGTGGGCCGATGTTTGATGTTGTTTTAGCCTTTTGTTTGGCGTATGAAAAGAAGTATTTGGAATTTTCCTTTATACCTGCAATAGCTTTCCTCTCCTCTTCCATATGTTGTAGTTCATATGATATTCTTAGCCTTTGTTAAATTTCCACAATTTCTCTATCTATTTCGGCCTTTTGCCTATCCTGTAGATTTTGATGTGTGCGTCTTTGTGTGAATAATATTCTTCTTCTGTACAGCCTCCTTTCCCGATCTTGTTTGCTTCTTCGTTTTGTTTGTCTTGCAGGTATATGGTGGCTACAGATTTGGGTCATGGTTTCTGTTATTAAGACTAGACATTCTGCTGGTGTCAGGTTATTCATTAAATCTTCCCAGTCTATTTCCTCCATTTCTTGATTTACCTCTTCCCACCTAATGTTTTTGTTATTGAAGTTAAATTTACTGAAGGAGCCGGTTTTTGTTCTCGATTCTGAGGTTGTCTGTACACTTTCTAAGGTTGTTTTGATCTCAATTAATTTATGATCTGAGTATGTTGTGTCCGATATGTTAATGCTGTGTACTAGAGAGTCGTTGTTAGTGAAGACCAGGTCTAAGATATTGTTTCCCGTGTGGGTTCAGCAATATGTTGGGTAAAACTAAAAAAATCGCAAAGTTCAAAAAGCTCTCTCGTATTAGTATTTGCTTCTCCGGTGTTATTTGCCACTAACTGGTTTTCTAGTTGTCTCCATTTAATGTTTGGTAGGTTAAAGTCTCCTAGCCATATAATATTTGGTGTTGGGTTCCCCAGGGTTTCCACTTCTGATTTTATTTTGTTGAGCTGGGTTTTGAATTCTTCTCGGGATGAGTCTGGAGGCCTGTATGTAACAATAACTGCTAAATTTAGGGATTCTATTTTAACTCCAAGTATTTCCACCACTTCATTACTGTTATTTAGGAATTCAGTACATATCAGTGAGTCATGGATGTACAAGGCTACACCTCCAATAGTGGACTATCGGTTGCGTATAGGACTATCCCGTAAATATCAGAAGCCAGCCGAAGCAAATCGGCTTCTAAAAGTTGGGGGAAGGATGTACGGTAGTATTCAAACGTATCGCCTTCCTTGTTTACACTACTCGCACGCTCCTTTATATTTTGACTGTCGTGGGATACAATAATCGGTTGAAGGGGGGCTTTTCCCCCCTAAGCCACCCCATGCATTAATTGTCATCTTATATATTGCCAGCATGGGGTCTGTAAGGTTAGTTACATTAGGTAAGTTAGGCACAGTATAGTATTGTAGCAATCCGATTGTGGGATTGGGTTGAGTTAGTTTAGCTTTATGAGGCAGAGTTTCTCAACTGAATAATACCATGGCCTAATACTCACAGATTTTTTTTTTTTTTTTTTTTTTTTTTTTTATGAGACAATGAACGGAGGAAGGAAAAACACAGATAAAACAAAAAGGTCCATGTGCCTAAAGGCATCCTCCATTCATAAAATGTTTGTAACAACTGGATTTAAACATTTGTTGATTGTAAGTTTGTGGAAAGCAATTCGAGGGAAGTGAATTCCAAAGAGTAGTAGCTCTGGGGATAAATGAATTCTGATAAGCAGAAGTTCTGCATTGTGGAGGAGAAAGTGTAAATTCATGGGCGCTCTCAGCTGCCCTAGTTCTACGGGGAAAGATGTGGAGAGGCGGCACAATTGAAGCAAGTTCCTCGGAACAATTGCTGTGAAAATATCTGTAGAATAATGCAAGGGATGCAACGTTTCTTCGTATGGCTAATGTAGGAAGGTCCTGTGTGATTGCAGGGTTATTGATTAATCTAATAGCTTTATTTTGAATTTTGTCCAACTGCCTCAATGCAACCACTCCACTTCCACCCCACAGAGGTGAACAGTAATCCATCTGAGAGCGCACATGACTTTTATATATTACGGCCAACTGCTCGTCAGTGAAGAATTCTCGAACTCTGTACAGGAGTCCCAGTTTTTTAGAGGCATTCTTAGCAATGCTTCTAACATAATGTGTCCAGCTCAAGTTAGTAGTTAATGTTACACCGAGAATGTCAATACTAGGGGAAGTGGGAATATTTACATCATTAAAAAATATATGGGAGTCAGTGAGATTCTGTCGGTTAGAAAATTGAATGTACTTGGTTTTCTGTGCATTAAAGGAAACTAGATTCTCTTGTCCCCATTCATTAATTCTAGAAAGGTCCTGGTTCAGAGAAATTGCAGTGTTTATTTTTGAATTTATAAGATCGGGTTGGGTGAAAGAATTGGTAAATGTGAAGGAACTGTGGAGTGTTGAGTCATCTGCGTAGGAATGTATTGGATTATGAGTGGTAGATATGAGATCATTGATATGAATGAGGAACAGAGTTGGGGCCAAAACTGATCCCTGGGGAACACCAGCATTTATTGAGTGAAATTGAGAATAAAGGCCATCTACCATTACACGTATTTTTCTGTTATGAAGATAAGAAGAAATTAGTAGAACTAATGATGCAAGGCCGTAGTGTGACATCTTCGACAATAAGGATTGATGCCAGACTCTATCAAATGCCTTTGATATATCCAGATGTTTTTTCTGGAAGAGGCCTAGGCCTGTGGCTCCAGTTCAGTAGCCTGGGTAAGATTAGGAGTAGTGGGCGTACCACTACCAACATACAGCATAACTCATCTATAACACATTAACCTAATAAAACAACCTAACCTAACCTAACCTAGTATTCATGTAGTACTAGGTTAGGTTAATGTTTTATAGATGATTTATGCTGTATGTCGGTAGTGGTACGCCCACTACTCCTAATCTTACTGTAGCCTGGTCACCAATTTGACCCTGGCTTCGCCTGTCTCAACTCTTATGTATTCCCTCAAAACAAATACCTGTAGGCCTATGTATAAGTTCAGAATAGTGAATCCTATACAGATCACTTAGTAGGTACCGAGTACTGTATACTTTATGGGGTTATTTACCACAGCTGCACCAATTTGCCCCAAGTTTTATACTGTACAGTTCTGCTACATGAAAAGTGCCAGGTTTTAATCCAGTACCATTCAGTGCAGCAATATCATAAAGTTTCGGGTTTCAAGTTAATAGTAATGTGATTGTGTGATTGTTAGTGTGTGTGAGAGAGGAGGGTCACGTCCGTCGCGGTCCTGGATTTTTCGACTATCCCACGGGATACTGGTGATTAAACTTTCAAAAATCACACACAAAAACAAACGTAGTGTCGCGGTCCTGTGAAGTGCAAAATCGAACCGATTGATAAAATATCTGGAGAGATATACGCGTTTTGGAGAAAAAAATCCGTTAACTCCTACAGCAGTGCCACGGCGCTGGTCTAGGGCAGGCCCATGAGGCATAGGCAAGGCGGGTGGAAAGAAGAAGGGAAAGAAAAAAACGTTACGTCCCAAAGCAAAGTGTTAGCTATATAGTCCTATGAAATCAAATAGGGCTATGGGAAAATAGGAAGCCTAAGTTAAAAGTGATAGTGAACATCGTATATCACGTAAATAAACTAGGAAAGTATAATACAGAGAATTAAAGTCAGGGGAACTTTTAGCTTGGGAACAGGACGTATGCTGTAAACAAAATACCCTCGGTGACCGCAAAGACCATAAACACATATATCCCCTCGCTCTCCTGGACACGTCCCCTTCCCCTATACGATTTTACCAAATGCGAAACTTAACCTCGACAGGAAAGGGTACCAACAAAACAAATATCGTAAATAATAGCAAACGGAGAAAAACAATATGTAAACAAATTAAATCAGTGCAGATTATTTCTCGACCATATCGCAGGTTAGTAGTGACGTTATTGGAGAGAAAGATCTCCCACGCAACCAAATGTGGTGAAAATTCGAACCTGAGCAGTGTTGAATCAAGTTGATAGGTAAAACATGAAAATTAAAATAGATACTAGATATACTGTATAGGTAGCCTGGAAAGTTCGTTATTTTCCTAGAGTGCCGTATATTCCGCTAAACAGCCGACCAAAAACGGGAAAAGTGGTTAGGGCAGTGAGAATTCTGTTTCATAAGATAATTATTGAAAGTGTTACTTAACCCGCTGAGTGCCAGGGACGTATATATACGTCCTAGGGTGTTGTCACGCCCAGTTCCAGGGACGTATATATACGTCTTCGCCGAAAAAAAATCGTAGCAGCGAAACGACTGCACCTATGGCTTTCATATTTTTACCACATGTACCTTACCCTTTTGGCTACCCACCACAAAAATCACAAATCCCTCCTCCCACCCACTCGCTGACTGTCGGTCCCGTCAGAAGGAAAAAAAATGAAAATCTGTGGCGGCGAAGCGATTGGACCAATCGGTTCCATATTTGTGTGACAAGTCTCTTACCCTTCTGCCTTTCCTCCACCACACCCCCAACCACCTTCCACCACCCACTTCCAGCGTAGAAAGGAAAATCCGTGGTGGCGAAACTACCTCACCAATCGGCTTCATATGTGTAACACAAGTCAATTACCCTTCTACCTTCCCCCCACCAACCCCAAAACCACCCTCCCACCACCCTCCCACCCATACATTCCGATACCATAAAAGTCTCTGTAGTCTATAGTGTCTTTTCAGCTCCCTTTTGGGACCATCGGGGGGACCTGATTTCTGGCGAGGGGAGTGTTTTTTTTTACCATTATCCTTCCTTTCTCTCCCAACTTGATAGATTTAGCCCCCCCCCCCCCAAAAAAAAAAAACTCTGGCACTGGCAGAAGCACACCGTCAAAATTGGCTGGCACTCAGCGGGTTAAAGTTACTTAAAGTTTAAACATAACGAGTGTAAACGAGTGGCACTCCCCCCCCCCCCCCCCTCTCTCTCTCTCTCTCCCATGTAAGGGCGGGTGGGGAAAAAAAAAAAATTTCTACCAGACACCTGTACGAGGTGTAAGATGAATATACACATGCATAAAGGCACCGCATGTCGGATATGCAAGCAACCATACCACTGGATTTGCATAGGATTGATACCAATAAATGAGGCGTACAATACAAGAGGGAAGAACCTCCATTTCTGCGATAGTTGTTTCGATATCACATGGCAAGTCATACAGACTGTAGAAAATACAGAAGTACAAGATAGACCAAAATATAGCCAAGACATAGCTACTTTTCACAGAAAATGGGGAACTATTGGGGCCTCAGGGCCCATACTAGTATCACAACCCACACACGCACACCTTCCCATGCAAAAGCCCACATTGCCTCCTGCACATCAACACATATCGCCTGCCGAACAACAACCTTTCGCACCCTACAAATCCACAAACCCTGCCGCACATCTCCCCACACCTCCCCAGACCCAGAAAATCCCCACATTAATCCCATCTATGGCCATTGACCACCCTACTGCTGTTGATCAAATACATTTGCAGGATGAACGTAGGATGCAACAAGCCCCCATATCAGGCTCCCCTTCCACATCGCCTCCCCCCTCACCACAGCCACCTGCCCACCTACAACTGACTCGTAACTCCACCCCCCTGCAGGCCTCACCCACCCATACACCAAGCCCACTATCACCCACAACCACACTTAGCTCACCACATAACCCCTCGCAGCCCCAGCCACACCTACTGGGGTTGTCTACACCAGTGTGCAGATATTATCTGGAAAGAAGGTGCTACTTTGGTCAAAAGGGCGAATATAATGGGAAGTCATGTAGATTTGCTCATCCCAAAATTTGAAACAACATAACCAGTCATGGAAAATGTAGATTTGGTGAAACCTGCAAATACCACCACCCATCCCTTTTTTTTTTTTTTTTCGCCCGGGAGCACTAGGGTAAAAACTGAGTATGGCATTGTACGGCATACATCCTAAGGAGTATCTCACATAAATCTCAAGCCTCTAGCTCCCATACGACCGGAGTAATGAAGGTTCAAAGTGGCGGTGAACTAGGGGTGTAAACTATCCCCACTAAGCCCACCACCACCAGCCGCGCGGCTGTCTCGGCCCGCTCACACCTACTGGCCCGGCTCCCCCACACACTACGGTACCTCCCCCTCCTATTCTCCCGCCATTTCCTACCTTACGAGCCACGTAAGTGTTTTTTATATGTCGGACGCACGTGATGCGTCGCTGGGAGTTGGTGATCAAAGACTGCCGACGCAACACGTGCGACGCTGGGTCTCACCGGGTTAAGAGCACTGAATCTGTACTCACTGGAACGTAGAAGAGAACGTTACCTAATAATATACACATGGAAAATCGCAGAGGGTTTAGTACCATACCTACATACTCCGATAGTCATGAAATTCAGTGATAGGAGAGGCTGGGAATGCGAAATCCCCCGGATGAATAACAGGGGTGCTATGGGCTCTCTGCGAGAGGGCTGGTTATCACACAGAGGCCCACGTCTCTTCAACAAACTCCCACGGCGAGTAAGAGACATGAGGGACATCTCGTTAGACAACTTCAAGAGAGCCCTAGATGTCGAACTGCAAAAAGTGCCAGACGAGCCCATCCTCGCAAGGGAGCGAGCTGTCGCTTCAAACAGTCTACTGCACCAAATCACCACCCATAACGAGGGGCGTCGCGCTCCTTGGTGCCGCTAGAGGAGCGGCGAACACATCCAAAGGTATCCAAAGGTAAGGTATACTCAAAAGTAAGGAGTATCGTTAGGCTATACTACTTCAAGAAACCTATCATAGGCCTATTCTAAATTTGTAGGTTAGGTTAACTCAGAAATCGCTTTCCCCATTAGCTAACCTAACCTTGGCTATATTAATTTGCCAACAATTTTGCATTGTTGTTGTTGTTGTTGTTGTTCCCTAAGCTGCCTGGCCGAACAGCCCCGAGTCCCTGAGAAAGGCCATGGCCACGATCGGGCTTTCCCACAGAGCTCTCATTGAGTGTAGATTGTGTTGTTGGCATAAGCGGTTGTGTGAAATGCAGTCTTCTATGATGTGTTTAATGGTATGGGGTGCTGTGTTACATCCCGGGCAGGCGTCGACAACGGAGTCATCCAGTCTCTTCTGATAGCTCAAGAGAGCTGGATGGTGTCCGCATCTCAGCCTGGCCAGGTGGACTCTGTCCTCGCGAGGAAGGGAGGATTCGGAAGGATGGATTTCGGGAGGAGGTCGTGCATGCAGCTGCGTGTTGTCTGTGAGTGAGTGGATGGATCGGTGAGAGATATGAGTATGGATGTGCTTCTGGAAGTTGGTTCGGGGTGGGCAGGGAGGGAGAGAGGACAATAATTGTGTGTGATACCATGTGCTGGGTGTTGTTTGATATTTCTTGGTGTCTGTGGGTGTGTTGCCATGTAGTTTAGTGGGTGGTCTTGGTTCGTGGAGGCTGCTGCCAGGAATTGAGTGCCTCTCATGTCCAGATGGTCTTTGACTTTGAGGATTTTGGCCTCTTGATGTAGGTGATCTGTGGGTGCAGTAGCTGTGCAGCCTGTAATGATCTTCAGGGCTTTGTTTTGAATAGTCTGTAAGGTCTTATGATGTGTTTCAGCTAGGTTAGAAGCCCAGGCTGGGCTTGCGTATTCCATCACTGATTTCATGTATTGTTTATATACTGTGGTGGTAGTTTCTTTGTTGTGTCCAAATTTTGTGTGAGCAAGTGACCTGAGGGCGTTAAGTCTGGGTGTCAGTTTCTTTTTAATGTTTGTGGTGTGCTGTTTGAATGTCATATGAGTATCATATGTTACTCCTAGGATTTTGGGTGTGTGTGTATGTGTTAGGGGTGTGTTGTTTATGGTGAGTTGAGGGATGTATTCGTGTTCTCCTGTCCAACTTATGAGCAGGGTTGCGGTGGATTTGGCTGGGGCTAGATTAAGTCTGTTTGTAGTGCACCAGCCATGTAGTGTGTTGAGATAGGGTTGAAGGAGATCTGTTGCTCTTTTTGGGTCATGGTGTGTGCATGTGAGTGTTATGTCATCTGCATAGGAGGCTAAGTTTATTTGGGGCGTATTGGGTGTAGTTATATCGTGCATGTACAGATTGAAGAGTGCGGGCGATAGGACGGATCCTTGTGGGACTCCGTTTGGAAAGTTTCTGATTTTAGATGACTGACCGGCAAAAGATATGTGTGCACATCTGCCTGCTAGGAAGTTGGCCAGCCACCTTTTTGTGTTGTTGTGCATGTTTGTGTTGTAGATTTTGTTTGTTAGGTTGTGGCGGGGGATGGCATCGAAAGCTTTACTAATGTCGAGTGTGGCTAATAGTGATCTGTGTGGTGGTCTAGCTGAGTTGATGCCGTTGAAAGCTCTTTGTGTAAGGTCTGTGAGAAGAGTGTTTGTGGAGTGCAGTGGCCTAAAGCCATGTTGTGTTGGAGCTAGGGGTAGGTCAGGTGTAATTAGTTGTAATACTAGGCGTTCCATGACTTTGGAGGGGGAGAAAAGGAGTGTGATGGGGCGGTGCGAGGAGGGTAGCGTGGGGTCTTTGTTGGGTTTGGGGAATGTGATGATGATACCATGCTTCCAAATGTCTGGTATTGTGTTGTGTGAGTAGCTGTAGTTTGATATGTTAGTGAGTGTTTGTATGCCTTGTGGTCCCAGGTGTCTGAGGTGTATGTTGCTTATGTTGTCTAGGCCACAGGCGGGTGAGTGCTTGAGATTGTTGATGATATGCTTTGTCTGGTGATTGGTGAAGGGTGTATAGTCAGGGTCTGTGGGGAATTGTCTCTTACGTCGGATGACACGTCGGTCGTCTTTGTGAGGTTTTAGGTGGCTGACATGTGAAAAGTGATTGATGAGAGTGTTTGCTTGTTGTTTACATGAAGGAGTAGAGTCTGTTGTTGTGATTGCAGCATGTGATTGTGTTGTGTTGCTGTTGGAAAGTGTGATGCTGTTTAGTGTTTTGTAGAGTTTTTTAGAGAATTTTGCATTGTTTAAAGAGTAGGCTACATGTTGATTAAATATGCAAGTCCCATGGAGATTAAAAAATAATATTTAGCCATGACATTTTTTTTCTATAATTAGGCTAGGATAGGTGACTATCCCTAGATGTCTAAAGCCGATGAGAACAATTGTGTGATCCAAACACTTTCCCTGCTAAATTTTTGGAAAAACTTGGAGAGTCAGAGGTTAGGCCTACCTCACTTGGATAGCTAGAATAGATTAGTTTTATTAGGTTACCATGGTTATTATAAACTAAATAATCCACTAGCCTCTCATGCCTAACCCATCGTCCAAAATCCAACCCTGGTAACCTCTTGAGGTTAGGCTAGGCCTACCCTGTTTTCAGTAGTTTTAATATATCAAGATAATTACTTAACAATATAGGCTAGGCCTAGGCTAAATTCTCATCAAAATTGCTCATATGTCCAATTTAAGCATCTCTTACTATGAAATGGAGGACTCAAAGCTTTACCTTTCCCATTTGGGAAGGGTCGGCCAGGGGATAGATAGCCTATGGCAATTTACAGCCCACTATCCTAGCTCTGGCCCTTTTTGAGTTAGAGATAGGCTAGGTTAGATTTCACGATTTATGGCCATAGATCTACTTGGAACAGGTGAACAGGGCTAGGCTTGAATATAACAGAAAAGCTTGCCTGATATTATAACCAAGCCACTTTTCCAGAGAGCCAAGCACAACCCAATTATTCAGCGAAAATCCATACCACAACCCCATGGCTATTCCTAAACTCAAAAATTGATTGGTGGTTGAAGGGAAATTAGGCTAGAGAAATTCAATGGTCCTCTGGGGAATCACTAGGGCTTAGGCTACCTTATTTTCGTCAATTGAGAATGTCCTAAATACAGAATAATAAGATTAATGCAAGCTATTGCCTGACGCCGTGATCCCCGAAGGGGTGGCCACGAACGAACCGCCCCCATGCACCTCTGTCCCCATCCAGTCGACGCCCCTCCCCCCAACCAGCACCGCCTTCGTTCATGTACTTCCTCACTCCATCCTTCCACCTCTCATTCGGTCTACCTCTCCCTCTCTGTCCCTCCACCTCACTCTCGTACACTTGCATTATTAATGCAATAAACTGGGTAAATAATACACCAGGGACCATCACTTTATTACGATTCGATTCCGTCTGTACTCCCGTGAGGCTGCCCGAGGCAGTAATTTGTAAACAAAACGTTCCTCAGGTATAGCAACCGTAAGAAATGCACCGCGGAGAGTTTGACAGGCTTACCAACCCTACGTCCGACGGAATCGCACGAGAGATTCGCACAAGGAAGTAAATGGCGGTATCACCTTCACGTGCGAATCCGACGTGAGAGTCCTTCGTCGAAGGGATCTCACGATTATCTGGTACTGCGGGCCTATAACTCCCGCTCTCATTTGCCGATTTTGACCAGCCAAACTCTGTTTCCACTTGTTTTATTGTTGTAACAGGATAATATCTTCATAATCAACGTAAAATAGGCGCATAGCCTATGGATAAGTATTTATAATATTTATGGTACGATGACGATTTGAGTGAAGGAAACAGTGCAAATACCTCCGCACAGGGAGGGGTGGCCACTACCCCACCTGCGCAGCTACGAGGTTAAGAGTGTTCTCGCCGTTCCCGGGTTAAGAAGTACTTGAACCAGTCCCAGAGGCCACACCGCCGGTGAAACCTTAGCTTTCCTTTCCTTGTTTATACTTTGTAATAAATCAACCCACCCCTTTAATTGTTCAGTCGGTACAAACACTCCTCCTTGTTGGTCGGTAGCGGACGATTGACGAGAGGTAGCCGAGTCCTGACTCATGCGTGTCATCTAAGTGGAGCGAAGACCGTTGCCCAGACGGAATATCCTTCACAACTTCCGCAATTCGTTCATGAAGCGGAATGATACCCGGCAACCGGGCTGACGGGTCAAAAGGGGCCTCCAGGCGGACGCCCTTAGACCGGGTGGTAGTGTCATTGCCAGGAGGGCGCGCCTCACCTGGGAACAGTTCGTTGGAGATCCATAGGTCCGGTATGGGATAATGGGAGAGTGCTCCATGCGAGAAGAGCATGCCAGATGCTCAGGTTGGGAATAAACTTAGGAGACAGACTCTCTATCATCAGTAACCTTACCTTACGGAACCTTACGGTGATACTGGACGCAGGTCTTGTTAGTCCTGTAAGTCCAGATCTTCATTATCCCCCGAGTTTAAACTAATGTAGCGGCCCGGGGTGGTTGTAATTTTTTCCTCAAAGTTATATTTAATAGCCTGATTTTCCCAATACTTATCAAGGAGCTTTTCAAATGAGAACACATTTTTTGCCTCAATCACTGCATTAGGTAAGCTATTCCACACATCCACAACTCTTGAGGAAAAAGACATCTGCCGCAGCTTTGTCCTACTTCGTTCCTTAGCCAGTTTCTTGTTATTGCCGCAAGTTGGTCCTTCATTTCTTGGCAGATTGAAGTTCACTACTGGGTCATACATGCCATTTACAATCTTATAAACCTCAATTATGTCCCCCTTACTCGCCGATAAGCCATTGAAGGTATATCTAATGCTTTAATAGTTCTGGGTAACTGAGAGACGTATCGTAGAGATGATCGTAGTGACACTGCGGCGATCCTCCCTTAGCCCGGCAAGTGCTGAAACACTAATAAGAGTTTTACCGCTGCGCTGCGGAACCCCTTATATAATCCCGGTTTTTGAACGCGTACCAAAACCGCGGGTTTACAGCCAGGCGGCTACAAATTGGTGCGGGTGTAGTACCGTACGACTTGGCACCTCTCGATACCACCACCCCACACAGGCAAGTGGTACACACGCACGCACGTACTGTGTGACGTACACACGCATTGGAGCCTACACCACCCTCACACTCTCGCCCTGATGACACAACCAGCCCTCCTTCTGGTGGTGTCAGCGGCCGTGGAAGGCAGAGAGTGGCTGCCAAAGACCCTAGCTACTATTACTATGGCACGTGTAGGTCCGAGGACGAGGAACCTGCACGTAAAACACTTGCAAGCAAGGGCAGTGCACAGAGTCATTGTCTTTCTGGGACACTGCCAACACCACCCAGGCAACTGCTACCACCACTACCACCGACGCAGGAGGCCGCCCTTGGTCTGCAGGGCCTGCGGGGCCACTGGGAAGACAGGAAAGGGCATGGGTAAAAAAACTTTTACTTCTACCACTACCACCGTGCCACCACCAGCCGCCCCTGCCGCTTCTGCCCCTGCCCCAGGGAAGAAAGGGACGAAGGGCAAGGCGACAAAGGCGACAGGGACCACCATAATATTGCCATCCAGGACCTCTGCTGGCCCTGCCGGCCCTTCTGCCCCTGCCAAAGGGAAAGGCGACAACGGCGACAGGGACAACAATAATTGCACATACAGCTGGCTGACCTTGGCTTGCCAGCGACTCACAGACACAACTTCCCTCCCACAGTCCACCCACCAACCACACCTCTCCCATAACCTCCGTTCCCGCCTGTAACCTCTCATAATTCGCTTATATGTCGCATATTTGGTCTATATGCGGCATATTCCTTGGTATATGGGTGGCCTACATACGTACACGTACTTTATATAGCATGAGAGTGCTGAAAATACGATATATATACGTGATATTTCAGCTAGCACACCCTGTACTCTTCATACCTTCCCGCCTAAACTCTCTACCTGTGTTCCCGCCTCTAAACTCATTCAGAATTCGCTTATATGTCGCATATTTGGTCTATATGCGGCATATTCCTTGGTATATGGGTGGCCTACATACCGTCATACGTACACATACTCTACATAGCATAACAGTACTCAAAATAGGATAAATACGCGAATTACGCCCTACCCCACCTCCCCTCCCTCTCCTCCTCAGTGGCGTAGCCAGGGTTTTCTTAGCAGGGGGGCACCTGGGAGGGCACCATTATCATGGGAGGGGCACCTGATACTTAGGGCCAGGTAGAGACTTCATTGGGCCCTGGGTGCTGTGGGCTTCTATAAATTGATAGACTACCGGTAGCGAAGCAGCGAGCCAATCCAGCTGGGGGGGGGGCGCTGTGAGCTGAGCCAGCCCCCCCTCCCCCCCCCCCCCCCGGAGATTTCTGTTTGAATTTCACTACTTAACCCGGGAACTGCGGGAAGACTCTTAACACCTTACGAGCGGCCTAGGCGGTATATAATATGTAGCCACCAGCGGGGTGTTTTTAGCCAAAATAGGGCTGTTTACGTGATCATATTCATGCCTAAATAAGACCCAGAGCGTGAAACAAGTATCTATCCCTGAAAGGGCATAAACAGAGCTTTCCAATGACACCATAACGATCCTTTTATGATGGCTAGTTTTCTTGCAACAACCGCGCAACGCGAGTGCAAAAAGCATGTAATTCGGCACTTTCCCCATACAATTCCGTATATAGCGACTGAGAGAGGGAGGGAGGAGGTGGGATTCGTGTCAGTAGGTTCGCCGCGGTGGTCTGGAGCAGTCATACGCTCGCTATTCTCCTGCCACCACTTGTCTCTCTCTCTCAGCAACATTACGTGCTGAAATTGCCACACGACCTATGTCGAGCGCCGCCAGATAGTCCAGATTTATTATACTCGACTTATGTTGCGCCCCGACAATTAGGGGTTAAGAGTTCCCCCGGCGGACTGCGGGAAGACTCTTAAAAGTAAGGGGGAAAAAAATCCATTTAGCCTAAAACACCCAAACAATTTTTTTTTTAATTTTATTTTTTTTATTGCCCCTGGGCCATGCCAAATATCACTCCTCCACCTCCTTCAGTTATCACCTATTTTCCCTGTTATTCCCTTATTCTGTGGTATATTTTCGTCCTAACATTAGCGAGTTGCAAGCAGGGCATTATCATCACTGTTAGCAAGCGAGTGCAAGAGAGAGAGAGAGAGTATCGATCGACAGTCTCTCTCCAGACGTGGAGAAAAGTGGTGGGAAGGGAGGTTGCCTCAGCCATACATTATGTAACTCCCGGCCTGTATCGCCGATTTTGACCATCCAAACGCTGTTTCCACTTGTTTTATTGTTGTAACAGGTTAATACCTTTATAATCAACCTATAATAGGCGCATATGGATAAGTATTAATGCTATTTATGGTAAAATAACGATGTTAGTGATGGGAACAGCTCAAATACGTCAGCACAGGAGTGTGGTGTCTCATACCCCCCATGCGCACTTCAGAGGTTAATAGACTTAATCTGAAGCCCTATTTTTATAAATAGCACATTAGCAACCAAATTATTCTAAAGAACTCCTCTTTGATTTTATCTTTAGCTTTGTCTATATTGTTAATCATTAGCCTAGCCTATACAGTATTGTATTAAACTCAACTAACACTAACTCAATTTACATAGCCTAACCAATTTGGTATATAAATACTGTAAACACACAATCCTCTCAGAGCTTTATTAAACACTTGTACTGTATATTTGTGAACAGACATTTTGGAAATTAGAACCTAGGATAATACACATATAGCCTATATAGGCTAGGCCTAATTGAAACTGAACCAAAGAAATCTTGTGAGACATAGCCTAATCAGAGGAATAGGCCGCCGCCGGCCCACCTAGCGGCCTAGGCCTATCCTTCACATACAAAAATTACTAGGCCTACTGCATAATCTAAGGGAGGGTTGAAGGGAGAGCTTTATTGATTCACTTAAGTTAAGGCGATCTTAATCTTCTAGTCTGTTCAACGTCGATGGTCGAAACAAGTAACCAACCACTTAAGTCTCACTTATCATGATCGTCTCTCTACCTTAACCCTGTTTTCAATTAAAGGCAGATTGTTGAGGACCGACCTTATTCAGTTACAAAATATTCCATAATCTCTCGCCCATTAAACCCCAAGTTACCCCATGACCCACTATGTCACCCCACCAAGGAGTAAGAGGTCATAAATACAAGATCTTTGTTCCCCACACAGAAACCGAAGCAAGAAAAAGGTTTTTCTCCTGTCGTATAATCCATCAGTGGAACTCCCTACCAGCTGAAATAGTTAATTCCCCCTCCCTTGCTCAATTCAAATCTAAATTGACCCAACACCTCCACAACTCACTCTTCAACCCATAAAATCCCCCTTCCCATTTTTTAGCAATAGGCCTATCTCAACCCCTGATAAACTACCCCATCATATTATTGGTCCGACACACACTACCAGTCACCCCATTGTCAAGCATGCCCAGTACATTTAAATGTTGCATCTGACTGGCGTGTCATGCTATCTCCTGGGCTGCCTAATCCTTGGTCTGTCATGCGCTACCGATTTGATATGGTGTAGCCTACTGTATAGCCTAATCTCCATAATTAAGGTTTAGGCTAGTGACATTATTGTGTTTACACAATACCTGCAAATTATTTTAGAGTTGAATAAATAATAAGACATCATGATAATCGTACAAGAAATGCCACAAACCAGAAACATTTCTTACCTAAAGTGTCCTCCCTCGTCCTTCTCTTGAGAATCTCTTCACAAGTTCACCACGCAGCAATCAGCTGAGCAATTATAAACAAAACAAAACGTTTCCTATAGCATTCATTCGAGAAATAATTGTCTTTTGTAGTAATGTTTGTTTTCTTTCTGCCTTAAAGTAACTGAAAATGTTTAAACTTTATATATTAATTATAAGACATAGTTCAGATATAACATTACTACTCTTTTCTGAGCTAGTGCCGATAAAACTGGCATGGTCAGTCCTGTAAAGAATCGTAAGAAGGGTCATAAAGATTCCAGGACGAGCTCATTAGCGGCGGATCCCCAGATTGACCGTGGTGATTGTCACCTAAACATCTACAAAAGTACAAAGTATTCAATTTTCCAATCTAGGGGATGGATGAAAAATCAAAGCTCCAACAGGTATGAAAACGAAAGAAAACGAGCCACCAACCGATGATTAAGGCGGTAACTATCATAATTGTATACTCCTTTACAAATGTTCACTGTTACTGAAGTGATATTTTTTAATGGAGATACTTATGATCTTTAATAATTGTAATTGTTGTTTTAGGTGGTGGTGCCTTCTATCCAGGAGTTCCTAACTTCCTATTGAATACAAATTAGGTAGCCTATAGGCCTACATGTAGAGCTGTGGTGTCTGGTGGGGGGCACAGGTTTCTCATGGGGGGGCACGTGCCCCCCCCCCCCATGCTCCCCCTTGGCTATGCCACTGCTCCTCCTACCCCCTGGGCGCGTACGTTGCGCGTACGCGAGTACGTTTGAGGAAAGGATTGGGAAAGCGAAAGGGAAGTACAAAGTGAGGCTAGAGGGGATGGAGGAAGATAGGTGGCCGGGGAAGGTATACAGATGGGCGAGCGAGCAAAGTAAATGGAACAGAGAGTGCAAAAGAAGATTGGGGAGGATAAATATAAAACAGGACCGTGTGGGAGGGGAATTTAGAAAACGAAATGGGAGAGGAGTGAGTCATACTAGAAAATGGGAGGGGATGTGTCAGAGAGATAGAGAAAGGGATAAAGGAGGAGGGGAGAAGAAAGTGGAGGGAGGGGATAGAAAATAAAGCCACGCTGGCATATTACAGAGAGAAGGAAAAAGCAGCTAGAGAACTATTCTATGATGGAGGATGGGGATCGAAACTACTGTTTAAAGCAAGGACAGGATCGCTAGAGACGAATGAGAGAACAAGGAGATGGAATGGAATGGGACCGGACTGCAATCAATGTGAAATGGGAGGAGACCCAATAGTGGAGGATGTAGAGCACATAGTAACGGAATGTACAAGATATAATGAGGAGAGAGACGAGTTAGAGGGGTACATGAGGAATAGAGTTGGGGAGAGGGGGTGGGAGGAGATTAAGCAGAGAGAAGATAGAGGGGTAGGGGCGCTATTGGGGTTAACACAGGAGATGGAAACACAAGACATGGAGATGGTGAAGAGGATGTTGGAGAAAATGTGGAGGAAGAGGAATGGGTAGGGAGGGGGAGGGGGGAGGAAGTGAGGGGGGGGGGTTTATATAAAAAATAAAAAATGTCCCTTAACCCTTAAAGAGCAGCGCTCGACTTAAGTCGAGCACCAATTTGCAGCAAGTTAGGAGCATTATTAAGGCTTTTAAAGGGTTAAAATCGAGTGCAAATGGCCGGGAGCGCAGCGGGCCAGACAGCCGACTCCCAGGGCTTACCGCCGCCCATTAACTCATGTTCCCTGTGTTCTCGAGAGGCCGGCAGTGTAGCCAGTAGTGAGCATAGCTGGGAAAAATATACCGATATATGCTAAACTTCCATGTTCGTGGCACCACTGCAAGAGAACCACGAGTGTTACGTAGCTCGTTCTGGTCTCAATTTGAAGCTTTTAGTGCCTAGTTTTTTGCTAAATATTTTTTTTTCTTTCATGCAGATGCTTGATTTATCATGCAGGAGGGCCTGAATATGCCCAAATGAGCCCAAAACACCCCGCTAGACAAAGGTTAAACTATCCTTCTACTCTAAACTTTCCCTCCTACTAACGTTTCTGAGCCAGTACCGATTTAAAGGTCAGCCCTGTGGATCTACACGGTCTGCGGGCGGGTTCGATAGAAGAAGAAGAAGAAGCGTCAATATTCACCCGAGAAATCTTGCCGCGCGATGCCATTCGGTCCACTTTTTTCAACTACGGACCCCCCCCCCCCCCCAAGACATTTTTTGTGGGGTCAAATATATACTGTATATGGCTCGATGCACGCGAACATTCCCTACACGTTGATGTACTTTTCATCGATATTTGCAAGGGTCGCCCAAATCGTCATACCTCCGCACAGGGATGCCTGTATACTATAGGGGCTGCACAGCGGAGAGGTTAACACAGAAGAATGTAACACGGTTACAATGGTGACTCCTGAGGCGTCGACCGGCGGGGGATCTTCTAGGGCTGCTTCTGTATTAAAGGAGAAACCTGCCCAATAATAGAGGAAGCTGAGGTACCACTAACTTTGAGGCCTCTTGGAGGAGTCAAAACACCCTGGCGAGAGGGATTTTTAAAAAACTAGGATAACCAGTCATTACATCCCTAGCCTAATCCTGATTCTGTCATTAACCCGGCAAGCGCGATAGGCCTCACGGAAGGCTTCCTATAGGGAACGCGATAGGCCTCACGGAAGCAAGACCATAAAAAAAGCCTTCCAAAAAAAAGGAATTTGTCTCTAGGTGAGATAATTCCCCTCTAGTACTCATCCATGTGTTTCTCACCCCCCCTCCTCCCCTCCTTATTCCCCCCTCCTCAATTATCACCTATTTTTCCTCTTATTATCATCATTTATCGGTTATTTTTCTCTCCCGCGATAATGTAGCACAAGTGGGTTGCATAAAAGATCGTTATGTAACACCCAGACACTGGCAGTCTGGCACACACCGCCCCGCTCGCCTCAGTTGACTCCCAGACAGCGAGAGAGGTGGGTTGCCTGTGGCTCTCTCTTGTCTGAGATTATGACCGGGTGGCCAATATCTTCGTTTTTCACCACCCAAATGCTTTTCCAACTTATTTTAGTACTCTTGAAGGTTCATATATACATCATATATGTAAAATAAAAGCATACCGAAAACAAATAATGCTCTATATTGTAAATATAACGAATTCTGTCAGAATCCAAGGCTAGAAATGCACAAATAACTACCCTAGCCCCTAGGTCTATATCGCGCTTGTCAGGTTAACCACTAGTCTCCATGCACAACCCCCGCATATCCTGCCACCCGAGAGCGGCCCTCTGCGGGTCCCACTACGAGACTGTGACTACGTAAATGTAAAAATCCCCCCATTTTTCATTGGGGGGGGGGGGGAAATCATCGAGATGTGGGGGGGGGGGGCTAACATATCGATGATCCCCCCCCCCACTTTATTCACCGAGTTTTATATTCTAGCAGCTAGAATGCAGTCACTGATATTTTTAATATATAATATATTATAAACACATAGCCTACAAATATATTATGTTAATGATGTTATTGATGTAGTAATTTGTTAGGCTCGTTGTCAGCTGTTTACATGAAGTTTGAAGTATTGTAGGCTAGTCTGTCTGTGCATCGTGAAGAAGAAGAAGGCTAGTCTGTAGGTCGACCAGAGGCTTCAGGCTTGCCAGACTGCCAGAGCCCAGAGGTCGACAAAGGCCAACGCTAGCGGCCTTTGAGGATGGTATTTTGTTTCTTGGATCTAAGGTAATGTCTTCCCTATTAGCCTAGACATTGTTTTTCTACAACTAGGCCTAGGCTAGGCCTATATTTTCTTAGAAGTTAAAACTAGCAAGACTGCACGGTAGACCTGAATGGGACGGTTCAGTTTAGCCTAGTAGACCTAGCTACAAGTTTTACTTTATGGGCATTATGGTTCAATGTTATTTTAATACCACGAATTTTATTGATATATTTGAAGATAAATATTGAATCTAGGCTATATGCTCTAAAGATCATAAGAACATTTGTTTTAACCCTCTGCAAAACCTAATAAAAAAGTATGGTAGGCCTACTAACATTTATTTTTCGTAACAAGGTTGTCAATACGGTACTTCCAGTTATCGACAGCTCTAAAGATCATATGAAAATGTGTTAAACCCTCAAAAAAACCTAATATAAAAGTATGCTACTAAAATTTAATTATCGTAACAAGGTTGTCAATACGGTACTTTCCCGTTATCAATGTACAATCAAAGCTGAAGATTGCAGAGCAAACACCGTAGACTTCATCGAATTTTCTTTCGCCTTCGTATAATCGACAGCCAATTTTTTTTTATTTATTTACTAAGGGATTAGTACTCAACCAGCGGGGGTGGCAGCCCCACCCATAATACTAGGTTAGGTTAGGTAAGGTTGTTAGGTTAGGCTAATGTCTTTTCAAATCACTATCGGGGAACAACATCGATCGATAGGCCTTAGCCTATGGGGTTGGGGAAAATAGGTTTTCCCGAGATTTCTAATTAATTACAAACTCTATATATTGATGCAAATGAACAATTTGTTTATAAAAAACACTCGGAAAATTTGTGGTATTAAAATAACATTTTTCCGGCATTATGCCTATTGTCAGGCCATAGGCTATTAGTAAATTAGTCGGAATTATTCTATGATTGCACCTAGCCTATACGAGCTAAACAAATTATTAGTGTAGCCTATTTAACAGGAAGGTACAATGAGGTAAGTGGTGTGGTATAGGCTAGTTCTAGCTGTGTAGGTGGCAATATGCGGAAATGGATTTTATAAGGGCATTCCACCCAACCAGCGGGGGGCGGCAGCCCCCACCCATAATACAGTACTGTACTAGGATAGGTTGTTAGGTTAGGCTAATGTCTCTGAAACATTGTAAAATCTGTGTCACATCTAGGCCTAGAACCTAGATTGATAGACTTTTGTCAGAGGGGGCGGAATGCCCTTAGGCCTAGCCTATAATCCATTTCCGCATATTGCCACCTAGGCCATACCACATCACTTACCTCGTCGTACCTTCCTGTTAAATAGGCTACAATAATATTGTTTTAGCTTGTAGCCTATAGGCCTAGGTGCAATTATAGAAATTGGAATTTTTTTATTTTAATAGGCCTAGGCCTACCATGAATTTTCCTAGTGTTTTTTTATAAAAAATTGTTTTTCAATTGCATCAATATATAGTGTTTGTAATTAATTAGATAGATAGATAGATAAATAGATAGAATTAATTAGAAATCTTGGGAAAACATATTTTACCCATTAGGCCTATCGATCGATGTTGAGACACGTCACCCCCCCCTCCCAATAGTGATTTGAAAAGACATTAGCCTAACCTAACCTAGTATTATGGGTGGGGGCTGCTGCCCCCACACCCCCGCTGGTTGAGTATTAATCCCTTAGTAAATAAAAAAAAAGATTGGCTGTCGATTATAAGAAGGTGAAAGAAAAGTCGATGAAGTCTACGGTGTTTACTCTGCAATCTTCAGTTTTGATTGTACATTGATAACAGGAAAGTACCGTATTGACAACCTTGTTATGAAAATTAAATTTTAGTACCATACTTTTATATTAGGTTTTTCCGAGGGTTTACCACATTTGCATATGATCTTTAGAGCTATCGATAACTGGAAGTACCGTATTGACAATCTTGTTACGAAAAATCAATTTTAGTACAATACTTTTTTATTAGGTTTTGCCGAGGGTTAAAACAAATTTTCTTATGATCTTTAGAGCATATAGATTCAATATTTATCTTCAAATATATCAACAAAATTTGTGATATTAAAATAACATTAAACCTAGAAATTTACCAATTAGTCCACTACAGGACAAAGGCTTCGGACAATATAAAGTTTATGTAATTAAATTCATAGGCCTAGGCTACATCGATTTTATCGTGGCCTATAGGTTTCTTATACCATGTATTTCGTTCATATATGTGTCTAAATGCCCATAAAAATTTATTACTGATCCTGAAAAAAAAAAATATCCTCTATATCGCCTACCTCGCAAAAGGCGGGTGGGTTTGTTTACATCCGCCGCGAGTGTAGCCTCGGCGACTCGCTTTGGGGAAAATTAGGTTTTTGGGTAAATATACAGGAGACGCAACATAGGTAACAAATTTCTAATGGTAGTTTTGGGTTCCTATCGTCATAGGCCTATGCTTCATTTCTATATACTTTTTATCCCCGGGAAAAAAACAAAAATCTTGGGATTTTTCATTTTTTTCCATTAGCCTAACCTAACCAAAAAACCTAACCTAACCTAACTTAAATGTATTTGGGGGCTATTAGGTTAGCTTAGCTTAACCCGGCAAGTGCGGATCTACTTATATAAGGTGTACCGGTGCGCTGCGGAACTCCTTATATAATCCAAGGCCTAAAAAAAAAAACATTTAAACCAGCCCAGTATCAATTTTTTTATTTTTTATTTTTTATATTGCCCCTTGGCCATGGTAAATATCACTCCTCCACATCCCCTCCTTCCTCCCTTCCCCCCCTTCAATTATCACCTATTCTCCCTGTTATTCCCTTATTCTTAGGTATATTTTCGTGCTTACATTAGCGAGTTGCTAGCAGGGCGTGGTCATCTGTGTTACCAAGCGTGGGAAAGAGCGAGAGAGAGAGTATTGCGCAACAGTGTCTCTCCAGACGGGTGGAGGAGAGGGAGGCTGGCTCACACTCGATGATTACAACTCCCGGCCTCTGTTGCCGATTTTGACCAGCCAAACGCTGTCTCCACTTGTTTTATTGCTGTAACAGGTTAATACCTTTATAATCAACGTAAAATAGGCGCATATGGATAAGTATTAACCCTCCAGCCCCGGCTATGTATTATATATATATTCCTCGAAACCCGGGTGTTTTGGCCGAAAAACGTCTAGGCTAGGCTACCGTATATTCGTTAATCAGACTGCTTCCCGCATTCCCGCGCATCCCCAAGCGTAGCTGTGTTATTTACCTGTAGAATGGCATTAAGTAGAGCTCTCTAAGTCAACTGGTTGAGCTGTGATGATGATTTCATTGGAGATAACTTTATGGCCAAAACAGCCACTTTACACCACTTTTCGATACTTAACAACAACATACAGGCACACACGAACAAGCGACGCTCTCCTTCTTGTGGCCGGAGATGCGGGGCGACGGTCCAGCCGGCTGTTGTTTACATGCGTCGGACCGACGCCTCGCACACGAAGCTCACAGGCTTTCAACCACTGGGCGTTCAAGAGACCATCCGGGTACCTGTTATATGCTTTTTTATGGGCGTTCAAGAGCCCTTCCGTGGTGAGAGGGTTAATGATATTTATGGTACGATGACAATTTGAGTGAAGGAAACCATCTAAATACCTCCCGCACAGGGGTGGCTGTATACTATAGGGGGTACGCAGCGGAGAGGTTAATGACCTCTTTTTCCCCGGGGATAAAAAGTACAGTATATAGAAATGAAGCATATGATGATAGGAATCCAAAACTACCATTAGAAATTTGCTACCTATATTGTTGCGTCTCCTGTATATTGACCGGTTTTTGCCCCCTACTGTTATAGTGTATATGAGGATTTCAATCATTCCTGGGGGGGGGGCCCCCCCCCCCCTGGCGGGCAAGCTCCCCCTCAACATATTTTGTAAACGGCAAACGGTTATGGCCATATAGTTATTTTTTGCGAGTGGAGGGGCGTGTATTTAGATTGTTGTTTAATGGGTAAATATGCATTTCCTAATATTATCACACATCAATACACCCTTACACAACTCTAAACTAGATCAAACAAATCAGAACAATTTTGGGATGATTTTACTTACAGGACACGCATTTGACAAGTACCGTACTGGTCACCAAGGATTTAATACATGTTTGTTTTCGGTTTCCACGCATCCAACACCAAGCTACACCCTTTTCTGGTGCAAGAAACACTAAAAAAAAAAATGGGGACACTTTAATATTAATAATATGAGACGAAATATAAAGAGAACACTGTTCCACCCCCATTAAGATCTTGGGATGGCCTTTGGGTGACAACTGCCCAGGGTTGCCTGGAACTGGATACCTGGGGATAGTGACCTCCAACGTTGGCAAAAAATACCAATCAAAGAAAACGTAAGTCTGTTGATATAAAATCGCAAAAGGACACTACCGCAGATGCTTCCCCCAAGTTTAGGTTTGGAAGTGTGAATGTGGGTACTATGAAAAGAAGGACAGGTGAGATTGCGGAGATGATAGAGAGACGACGAGTTGATGTATGCTGTGCCCAGGAAACCCGGTGGAAAAGGGAGTGCGAGGTGGATTACGGGTAAAAATGAACGCTTTAATTTTATATGGAAGGGAAATGAACATGGTACGGGAGGGGTGGGTTTCCTGGTGGCAGAGAGGTGGGCAGATTGTGTTATAGAAGTTAAAAGGTTTAATGAAAGACTGATTTTACTAAGAATGAAAGTCGGGGTGAGAGTCATAGATGTTATATCAGCAGTTATACCAAGCAGGCTTAGCTAGAGATGTCAAAGAACGGTTCTGGAATGAATTACTAGGGGTGGTTGTCGGATGCAAGGAAGAGGAGGTAGTAATTGTGGGAGGAGACTTGAATGGACATGTCGGGGCAGGTGCCGACGGAAACGAGGGCGTGCACGGAGGACAGGGTTATGGCCGTAGGAACCTGGGAGGCGAATACATACTGGAGCACTGTACTGCCACAGGGATGGTGGTGTGTAATACTATGTTTAAGAAGAGGATGGGCCATCTGATAACATATGAATCAGGTGGCTCCAGTAGCCAGATAGACTACTTCCTTATCAGCAAATCTGACAGGAAATGGGGTTAGAGATGTTAAGATCATACCAGGTGAAGAATGCATCCCCCAACACAAGCTCCTAGTATGTGATATGTGCCTAGGTAGAGTTCCTGTTAGAAAGAAAGTTCATTTGCCAAAAAGGAAAGTATGGTTGTTGGAAAAAGAGGAGTACAGAGACAGATTCCACAATGAAATGATGGAAATCGAAAGGAGAATGGGCGTTAGGCCAGATGTTGATAGCAAATGGAACTTTATACAGTGCAGCCTCCTCTATACCACAAAACAAAGGGGCCACCCAGACATCAGTTCTCCTGGTGGTGAAACAACGATGTCGAAGCTGCAGTCAGAGAGAAGAAGAGATGTTTCAAAGTATGGAAGGAAGGTGGCAGCAAGGAAGAATACCTGTCCGCCAAACGTAATGCTAGAAGAGAGGTCTACAGGCCCACAGGGCAAAGAAAACCATACAGGATAGCGTAATTGAACAAGTTTGCAGCACTAATAATACCAATGGAGTTTATAAATTAGCTAAGAATGTAAGGGACAGTAGCCAGGACGTTGTGGGTGTAAGATGCATAAATAATGACAGTGGCATGACTGTTTACACAGAAAAAGAAATCAGAGAGGCGTGGAAGGAGCATTATGAAAGACTGCTTAATGTGGAGTTTGAATGGAACAGGGAATAGCTTAGCACTGTAGTCCCAGTACAAGGCCCTCCACCTTTGATAGGGTACGACGCTGTTAAAAGTGCCATAGATAAAATGAAGTCAGGAAAAGCCGCTGGGAGCTCCGGCATTGTCGCTGAGATGCTAAAAGCAGCTGGAGATATTGGGGTAAAATTGGTCACAGAGCTGATTAATGCTATCATAAAGGAGGAAAGTGTTATAATAAATATATATAAAGGCAAGGATGACTCCTTAGACGGGAAATTATCGGGGTTTGAAAATGCTCGATCAAGTCATGAAAGTCAGCGAAAGGGTCTTTGCATGATCAGGGAAAGTGTTGCTATTAGCGACATGCAGTTTGGATTTATGCCGGGACGTGGCACAACTGATGCTATCTTCACTCTTAGGCAAATGCAAGAGAGGTACTTAGAGAAAAACAGGGAGTTATACCTAGTTTTTGTAGATCTGGAGAAGGCCTAGGGAGGTGGTGCAGTGGGCTATGAGAAAACTTGGAGTGGAAGAGTGGTTGGTGCGTGTGATAATGAGAATGTATGAGGGGTCACAGGCAGCAGTTAGAGTAAACGGGGGCCTGAGTGAAGAGTTCCCAGTGAAAGTTGGAGTTCACCAAGGTTCAGTTCTGAGCCCATTACTGTTTGTCTTAGTCCTGGAGGCTCTGTCAAGGGAATTTAGGACAGGACTCCCATGGGAGATGTTATATGCAGATGATCTAGTTCTTATCGCAGATAGTGCGCAGGAAGCAGAGGCGAAGTTCAAAAGATGGGGGGAAGGTATGGCAAATAAGGGTCTAAGAGTTAACGTAGATAAAACAAAGGTCATGATTAGTGGAGTAGGGCATGGAGCTATGGAAAGAAGCGGCGACTATCCATGCGCAGTATGTGGGAAGGGGGTGGGAAATAATTCAATTCAATGTTGTGTCTGTAGTGACTGGGTACACAAGAGATGTAGTGGAGCTAGAGGACCTTTGACAAGAATCATAGACTTTGAATGTGCAGTGTGCAAGGGAGATCTTGTATTAAATGACCCGCCTGTCAGTGTTGATTTCGACTGTAACGCTGGAGTGTGTGAATAAGTTCTGCTACCTGGGCGATACAGGTTCCGCTGGAGGTGGCGCTGAAGTTAGCTCCATTGCTAGAGTCAGAAGTGGCTGGGGAAAGTTTCGAGAGCTGTTGCCACTCCTGACCATGAGAGGACTCCCACCCCACCTTAAAGGGAAGGTGTATACCTCGTGTGTTAGGAGCGCGATGACCTATGCCTCTGAGACGTGGCCGGTTAAAGCGGAGGATGTCAATAGAATGGAACGGAATGAGAAGAGAATGGTTAGATGGATGTGTGGGGTTAATCTTAGGGACACGGTATCGAGCGAGGAATTGAGAAGGCGTCTGGGCATTAAGAGTATCAGTGAAGTGATGCGCACGAGCCGACTTAGTTGGTTTGGACATGTGGAGAGAATGGATGATCAGAACTGGGTGAAGAAATTTCCGGACTGTGAACTTGGGGGGAGCTGCGCGTAGGGGTGGACCTAAAATGACGTGGGCTCGGGTACTCCGGTCCGATCTCAAAATAAAGAACTTGACAACAGAGGCAGCCCTTGACAAGGCCGCCTGGAAAGCTGCCATTTAGGACGTGAGACTGTAACCACAGTCTCTGTGGACAAACGGTCTTTAAACTTGCATGTATGTATGTATGTTGCGTTCGTGGAAGTAGCGTCGCTTTGTTTACTTTACGCTCGAAGTTAGCCTACTTCCCGGTCCCGCCTTGACGGTCGACTTAAAGTGGCGGAGTGTGGAGGTGGTTTTTTTCGCTCTCCCGCAATACTTTTTAGTGATTTTATGTCTTCTACATCATTATTTAGAGCAGCGGGGGTCTGGGGGCGGCAGCAGCCCCCAGGTTATGTTAGGTTAATGACATTAATTCAAATTCAATTCAATTCAAATAAATTTATTGACATGAAGTTTTACAGTAATACAAGAATACTATATTTGTTAGTAGTCTTGGAAAATCCAACGTCAAGGCTATTAACCTAATTGCAATGACGACTTGTCTATTTTGACTGCTATGTCGTCATTCCAACCGCGGTTAAAAAGAAAACGTCTAGAGTCTACTCCTTATCTTGCTCTAGGAGACGTTGTACATTAACCAAAACTACCACTGAAGGTGAAAAAAGCATAGAAGAGAAGAAAAAGGGGTTTACCTTAGTTACCGCTTAAGGCCCATCCCGTGTTCCGTCATGTGCAGATCCCTGTCGAACGTGCGCATGAGCGACCCTCTCTTGTCATTTTTTCACGCGCTCCATTGAATGCAGTCGCTTTTGTTGTGCTCCTTTAATTCACCCTGTTTAGGTTCGTTTCGGCTTATCTGGCCTTCTTTTTTGTTAGACAGATGTTACGTGATCTAGGGCACACGTAAATGGGCTCCTCAGTGTGTTTAATGGAGACGCGTGTGGAAATAGCTACCGAAGGTACGGGGGCGCCTGGCGTTCCTCGTGTGTGTTTTTCATTCCTTTCTCTTTTCATATTCTTTTTTCCTGTTAGTCTGGGCATAGTTTAGCTTTTAGCTTATTTTAGCCTAGCTTGTTTCTCATTCAGGAATTGCTATGCCCCTATGAGTTTTCATATTTTCATAGCCTAGGTGTACAGTTGGTTCACAATCTGAGATTTCGTGGTGGCGGTGCTGTTTGTCTGGTTTGTGTCGGCCGCATTATTAGCGTCATTCCCGAGTCCCCCCTTTCGAGCCTTCACTGTGTCTCAAGGGCCTGGGCGCTTGGTGGTTCGTGATATCCAGGGGTACCCCACGGGGGCCCCTCCCTCACACCACAGGGTTTTTCGCCCCTGACACATTCTCTCCTCACGGCTAGGCCACTCTTTTTCTCGCCAGTTTCATTTACTGGTTTTTGTGTTCCCTTACTGTTTTCACCTCCATCCTTTCATACCCTTTTGCCCAATCCTGGGGTACCCTACGGGGGCCCCTGTTTGTGCCAAACCACCCTTCCTGCCACTTCTCCTCATGGGCTTTGCTCTATCTCTGTGGGTTGGGTGGTTCCTGGGGGATGTGCCTCCTCTCCCCTGGTGTGTCTTCCTTGCCTCTCCCTTGACCGGTTGAGTCAGGATATTATCAAGGAAGACACTGCTCAGCTTGATGGCCATCGTCGCTTGGAGTTCATAAGGAGATGACGCTTTTTTTCTGGGCCTCTTTTGGTATTCCCTAGACGCTCCTCTCGCTTTTTCGGCGCCGGACTATCTCGGCCGGTCCCGCAAATTTGCGGGGGCTTGATTCGGTCCTCTGGGACATTTCGGCTCCCCGCAAATTTGCGGAGATCGTTGGGGGGTCCCGCAAAATTGCGGGAGGGTGATGTCGGTACGATTATGCCTCCATTGGCCCGCAAATTTGCGGTAATAGTTGGCTTTCACTATTGACTTTTTTTATGTCATCTTGTTGCCTGATACTATATTGGTGTATGCACTTTACTGGTGTTATAGGCCCTGCATGTAAGATGTTGAGTGGTGGTTAACACTTTCTCCATCTTTGCAGGTTCTGCTAGTGCTCTTCCGCCTCGGCCGCCCTCCTCACCTACCTCTGTGCTCCCAGTTTAGGGTGAGTACGGATACCTGTTTGCATGTGTGTTCCTGTTTCCCCATGCTCCTTCCCTGCTTCTTCTTGGACATTCTCTCCACTTACTCCTTCGACGTGCTGATTATGGTGTGTGTTCTTCTCGTGCAGGTCGGCTGCCTTGCTTTCGCCTTGGTTGTCGCTCCCCGTGCTTGGAGAGGCACGAGTCCTGCTTGCGCCACTCGCTCTGTGTGTCCTCTATGGCCTACCTCCCTGCTCTGTGTGGCACGTGTCTGGCCCTGGTGGTTGTGCTGCTCCATGGCCCTGGTTCCTCGGCGGCGGCTGTGGCCTCTGCTTCCCTTCCGTCGGTGTGGTCGATGGTCTCCCGCCACATTAGGTCTGTGGGCCACCGTTCCCCGGCCTTTGTTGCCGACCGGATCCGCGTCGCCCTGGGTATCCCTGACCCGACTGAAGGCCGTTCACCTGGCCCTCTCCCTGCTCGGGCCCTCTCCCCTGGGTCCCGCAGCCGGTCGTCCCATCGTCGGGGGGTTCCCCGGCTCCGTCCACGCTCTCGCTCGCCTCGTCGTCCTCCTGATCACCTTGACGACGCCCATCGCCCTCGTCATGGTTCTCGCCCTGAGGCCGGGGTTAGCGGCTCTGCCCCTGTGCGCCCTCCCCTGGCCTCTACGGATAGGGGCTCTACTCCCTTCCGCCCGCTTCCCCAGCCCAGACGACTTCCTCTTACGTTGTCCTCTCCGCGCGCGGTTGTTCATGCTGTAGCTGGCCCTCTGCTCCCTCCTCCTACACTGTCCAGGAGGGTCCGCCTGGATGTCGTTGCTTCTCCTACTTCACCTGCTTCAGTGCCTATTCTTCCTTCACGGTCTCGTCCCACGGTGGTGGTCCCTCCCTCCTCCGCCTCGGTGTCGGGCCGCCCTGTTATCTCAGCCCCGGGGATCCTTGCTCTGTTTCCCCCCGCGGCTCCTGGCCTCCTTTCACCCGGCCAGCCTTCCCACTCCCGTCGTCCTGCTCCTCCTCATTCTTCTCTTCCTGACCTTCACTTACCGTCTCGCCAGGGGGGTACCCCTCCTCTTGCCTCGGTGGGGTTTCGCGAGGTTTTGGGGTCCCCTTTCTCAGGGGCTGATGTGTCGCTGGAAGAGGGGAATGGTGCTGTTTCCCCCTCGGCCGTTCGTGATCGGGGACGAGTCCCTCAACGGCGACACAACCGTCGTCGCTCGCCTTCCTTGGGCCGCGACGCTGCTGGTTCGTGTCGTGGGTCTCGCTCCCGCTCACGCTCGCCCCTGCGGGCCGCCCAATTTGGGGGGGGGGGGGTAGCCTCTCTCGGATCGATTGTCGGCTATGCAGGGCTGGGTTGTGTCACGCTTCGAGTCGATGGAAGACTCCCTCTTCTCGCCCTTCTTGGCGGTGACTCACCCTCCGCGCCTCACCCTACCTACCCCTGCTACGGTCCCCCTCCCTTCTGCAGGCCTACGCTCTGGTCAGACTTCAGCCGCCCTGACATCCTTCCGGCTGTTCAGTCCCTGGCTGTGTTGACGGGTCTGTCCTCCTATGGGACAGGTTTGTGCGACGCCGGTACGCCTGGCTTAGCCATCATGCTCGGTCACCCTCTCCCATTGGAGGCCTGGTTTGCTGAGGCCTTCGACTTCACACACCGATCCGTCGACGGCTCTCCTTCCGTCCCTCCCCCGGAGTCGCCCCTGATTTTGCCTCCTCTTGTGTCTGTCGGCGGGTTGGACGGCGCGTTCTGGTCCTGGATGAGCGCGCCCGTTCTTGAACTTTGTTCTATTGCTACCCCGTTCTTCTCTCCCCCGGATCAGCCCTCTATCGCCAAGGTTTTTCCCTTGCAACAGAGGGTGACGGACTTATTGTCTTGTCTTTAGGTTTCCTCCAGACGTCTGTTCACCACCTGCGGCTTTTCGAGGCGTCTGCGCCAGGCGATCTTCGCGAGGGTTTGGACCGCGTTCAGCGGGTCCACCTTCGGCTCGCGGTGTCTTTGGTTCCCGAGCTGAAGGCGGTTTTGTGCGCGGCGACTCGGCACCGCACGACTGTACGGTCTTCGTTCTGCCGGCCGGCCCCCTTGGTTCTTCGTCAGGGTTTGTTGTACTCTGCGCTATATACGTCGGGGTTTTTTACGCAGGATGCTTGGGAATGCTACGCTTCTCTGTCGGCGGCCCCTGCTTCCGCCACCCGACGCCGCGCTGTGTCGTTACGGACCCTGCTTACGTCACGCACCGACGCGCTGTGCCGCGCGCGGGGTCTTCTCAGTCCCGTCCTTCTGCCGGTCCTCTTCGGGGTGCTGCTGCAAGTGCTGCCGTCTTGCACGGGCGCAGGACTGGGACGTTGCTGGCCAGTGCATCGGTTCCGCCTCGCACTTCTGTTCTTGCCCCTTTCATCCCCTCTGTGTCTGGGCTGGCCGGCCTTCCACTTCCGGCCGCCCTTCGAAGGGGTCAGCCCCGCGCCGGCCTGGGGTTGGGGTGGCCCGCCCTTTTCGACGAGGTTGGGGGGGGGCGGGGGTAGAGGAGGTCAACGTGGCGCTCATGCCCGCACGGCCCGTACCGGGGGTACCTCCACGTCAACACAATGTGTAGTTCTCTGGGTCGGCCTCCTTGTTCTCCTTCTCGCCTGGGCGTACCGGGTCGCTCCCCTCCTCTCGGGTGCTCCCTCGGGTTGTTTTCGCCCTTGCGCCCCTCGGTAGCCGCGAGGGACGTTGGGGGCGGCGGGTTGCGCGGAGGGCTCTCACCTGGAGGTGGACGTCCAGACCCCCACTCCGCTCTTGTCACCGACAACGGCCCATCTCTTCAGAGGTGGCCCACGTGTTCACTTCCATGCCCGAGCTGGGTAGCGTCGAGGGAGTTGACCGCCGGTCACCCGGTTTTCCTCTCCCGTGTCTTTCTGGTTCCGTCGCCGCCCTGCGACGCGATGCGACCGGTGGTGGATCTGTCGGCCCTCAACGGGCACATCGTGCACACACGGTTTCGGATGCTGCCGGTACCCCTGGTACGCCTGGCCCTGTGCCCTCTGTCGTGGGTAGTGTCGCTGGCCCTCCAGGATGTGTCTTGGCTCGTTCCTCTCCATCCTCGCTTCCAGCGATTCTTGGCCGTTCGGACTTCCGATCGTGTGTTCCTGTTCGACGGCCTTCCCTTCGGTCTCCACATCGCGCCGCAGATCTTCTCCGCACTGGTGGGGCAGGCTCTGGGTCCTCTCCTCAGGAGCGGGCTCCAGCTCCTGTTTTCCTTGGCCGTTTGGTTGGTAGTTTCCGACGCCCTAGGCCTGTGCATTGGCGACGCCCTCACAGTCGTTCGCAACATCGCACGGTTAGGGTTCCCCTTCGATGTTCCCAAGTCACGCTTGACCCCGTCGCGTGTCGTGCCATGGGTCGGTCTCGCATGGGTTTTGTCCGGCGCTACGGTGACCCGGGGTCTGCCGGCCGCGGTGCACCTTCGGTGGACGGTCCTCGCCGTGTTGCACTCGGTCTCCCTCCCGGGGTGGCTCTGGGACTCGTTCGTGGGTTCGCTGCATTGGGACGCTCTGCCCCTTCCCTTAGGGAGCCTCTGGCTCCGCCGCCTCCTCCTCATGGGCACCGCGGTGTTTCCGTTGCCCCTATGGATCGGCTCCTGCTGCTCCCGCGTACCGTTCGCCGACGCTTCGGTCGCTGGGTTGCTCGGGGCTCGCTCTCTGCGGCTGTGCCCTGGACCGCCCCCCCCCCCGCCGACGGTCTGGGTAACCACAGATACGTCGAGCGAGGTTGGGTGAGGTTCCCAATCGAACCTGGGACGTCCACTTCCCGGCAGATGGGTGGGTCTCCCTCCTCTTACCCGTCTATGCCCTCGGATTGTTGGTTCCTTTGTTCTTCCTGCGGGACCACGCGCTGGCCCTTCGGGGTAAGTCGGTGGCCTTCGGGTTGGACACTCAGACAAGCTGTCCCCTGTTTCCTTATGCGGGGGTCCTCCAGGTCGTTGACTCTATTGGGGGTCTCGGTGGAGTTGTTCTTCCTCGCGGTCCGACACCCCTTCTCCTTGCATGCCTCCTCCCTGCCCGGGCCTGCCGCCCTGTCGAGAGGGCAGGGCGTTCTTGTAGAATGGGCGATGAAACGGACTGTGTTCGCCGACCTCGCGGCTTCCTGAGGTGTTCCGGAGGTCGCCTTGTTCGCATCGGGGGTGCCGCGCCTGTTGCCTCTGGACCTCTCCCTCCGGCCTCGCGCTCCGGGGGGGGTCCGGACGCTTTCATGGTCGCCTGGTACAGGTGGCGGTCGATATCCATCTTTCCGCCACCAGACGCGCTGTTGATGTGCTCAGTCCTCGCGAAGCTGCGGCTGTACCACTGCTGCGTCTGGCTCCTCGCGCCTCTGTGGCCGGCACGGACTTGGTCCGCCCGGTTGCCGCGGTGGTGCCCGAGTCCGGTCCCTCTACCTGTCTCCGGCTTCCACTTGGGCTAGGTTGGGGTCCTGCGGACCTCTTTGGCCTTCGCATCGTGCTTGTTCATGAGGCACGGTGGCTCCCGGTCCCCGGCCGGGCCCTGACTGACTTCCTGCAGCGTTCCTGGCCGTCTTCTCCTTGGGGGACTTACGGGTCCCGCTGGAGGTCTTTTACTAGGTGGCTACAGGCCACTCGCCTGCCAGTTGGCTCTCCTTCCCTCGTCCTACGCTCCTTGTTTCGCCTCTTCCGTACACGTCGCTTTCCAGTCGACGCTATACGTACCCACTTGTCTGCCGTCCGGGGGGTTCTTTGGGTCCGTCGCTGGGCTGGTCGTTCCGCCACAGGTGCTGGATTCCTTCCTGACGGCTGCCTTCCGGAATCGACCGCCTCCGCGCCAGGTCCCTCCGCTGTGGGATCTGGGGCGGTCTCTGGTCCTTCTGGCTTCCCCCACGTATACAAGGACTGCTACGCCGGTTCCGTTGCTCGGGCGTCCACTCTTCCTTGTCGCTCTGGCCACTGGGGATCGGGTGTCTGCACTAGCGGCATTGTCACGGCCCCGGGACTGCGTGCGATTCTCCCCGTCCTTGCATGGCGTCTCGTTCGCCTCCTCCCCACCTTTTGTTACCACGCATGGGAGGGAGGCCCCCGTTTTCCAGCCTTTCGCCGTCCAGGCTTTACGGCGTGGGCATCCTCGCCATGTGTTGTGCCCGGTGTCAGCCTTGCACTCCTCTGTTGCGTCTGTGGCGCCGCCTTCGGGTACTGCTGTGTGGGTGTCTCCTCGGACAGGTGGGAGGCTCTAGCAGGTGCAGCTGGGCCGCCACGTTTGTCGGACCGTTCGTGCCCGTCACCCTGTTTGTAGGGGTTCTGCGCGATGTCAGATCCTTTGCTGCCTCCTTCCGGTTCCTGCCACATCGATCCTTCCCTGCCTTCGCCTCAGAGGTTTTGTGGTCTTCTATCAATTCCTTCATCTCCTCCTACCTCTCCGTGTCCAGTGTTCGACCCCCTCGGCCGGTGATTGCTCTCGGGGGTCGTGTTTCCTGGTGCTCTGGCGAAGATCCCTGGTCTTCCCCCCTTGTCCCTCGTTCTTTTCCTTTGTTTTTTTGACAAAGGGGGGGGGGGGGTGTATGGGTTTGCAACACTGGATTGCAAGTTTGGGATTATGTATTGTTCCAGTACATAAGTGTTTTTGCCAAATTGAAAATTGTGTTTTGTTCTTGTGTTCAGTGTTTTTGTTGGTTTTTGAAGAAAAGGGATTTTGGGTACAGTACCTTTTTGGTTTCAGACAAGTCTATGTTTTTGCATTACTATGAATGACGGGCATGTGTTAAAACTGTTCTTTTTAGCTACTCCTCAGTTTTTCACTCTTTTATTAAACTCTCTTGTTTAAATTGTGTCTTTGTCATTCGTAATTTTGTTTTATGCATTGTTTTTTTTGGTAGGTTGGGCTTGGATGTCCTCCTCCTATTTGTTATGCAGCCTTGACGTTGGATTTGCCAAGACTACTAACAAATTGGGAGGTTTGACGTACCTCCCAACCTACCAAATAGGAAAACCTACTATTTGGTAGTAGTCTTGGAAAATCCAACGTACATAATACCCTCCCTCACGCCGGACCCCTGCCCATCCGCGTTCTTCTGCTGACGTGAGATGTGATGACAAGAGAGGGTCGCTCATGCGCACGTTCGACAGGGATCTGCACATGACGGAACACGGGATGGGCCTTAAGCGGTAACTAAGGTAAACCCCTTTTTCTTCTCTTCTATGCTTTTTTCACCTTCGGTGGTAGTTTTGGTTAATGTACAACGTCTCCTAGAGCAAGATAAGGAGTAGACTCTAGACGTTTTCTTTTTAACCGCGGTTGGAATGACGACATAGCAGTCAAAATAGACAAGTCGTCATTGCAATTAGGTTAATAGCCTTGACGTTGGATTTTCCAAGACTACTACCAAATAGTAGGTTTTCCTATTTGGTAGGTTGGGAGGTACGTCAAACCTCCCAATCAGAAACACAAGAAATACAAAATAATATGTGATATGTGCCTAGGTAGAGTTCCTGTTAGAATGAAAGTTCATTTATTGTTTATTGTCATGCGTCGTTGTCGAGCGTCCTGTAATAAACAAACTGACGATCGGAAGCGACGACTGACTCCCAGCGTATTTTGGCACAAACGCGCCGAAAACCACATTTAAAAAGTTATTATATCGTTTTCAATACTTTTACCGGACCAGAAAAAGGTGTAGCTTTGTGTTGGATGTGTGGAAACCGAAAACAAATATGTATTAAATCCTTGGTGGTACCTGTCAAATGCGTGTCCTGTAAGTAAAATCGTACCATAATCTTTTAGCAATTTAATTACATAAAACTTTATATTGACCAAGGCTTCTTCCCATCTTCACCATTAATTGCGGTTTATGTCTAGATTTACACTGGGTCGAAGTGATGATCTATTATTTAGGTTTAGCCTATACAGTATATAGCCTAGACCTATATTAGTTAGGCTATATCATGTATTTCATTGGCATATAGGCCTAGGCTATGTCCAAACCGTCTGTAATTCATTATAATAGTATACTGTATATTTATCTAGCCGTCTGTAATTCATTATAATAGTATATATTTATCTATTGGCTATTGCCCTTTTCTTCCTAAATCAATATATTTTTTCTCTTAAACTGCATCAAGTACCGGTAGCTACAGTAATTTTGTGTTTATCCTTGATTAATTATAGAGTAACTTTGAGACACACATTACATATTTATTTGTTTGTTAGCCTACATTGAATAGAATATTTTTGTAAACCTATTTTTTTTATTCATTGGGCTACTGTATTTTCAGTTTTCATTAGGCCTATAACAAGGAATTTGAAGGAAAAATATTGTTACTGATTCCTGCATATGTGCTAAAAGTTTATAATGTACTATCATTGCCATAGCCTATAGGCTAGGCTAATATTGATATTATTTGTATACTTATTCCTTTTAATGTTAAAAACTGATCATAGTGTCTGCTGATTTAAGTAGTACAGTATACTGTATTGAGAATTTGAGGATGTCAGAGTAGGCTTGAACTCTATCTGTAAATTATAGGTGTTTAACCCTTATTTAGCGGGCTAGGCGGTTTATTTATATGTACCGCCCAGCGGGGTGTTTTTAGCCAAAATAGGGCTGTTTACTTGATCATTTTCATGCCTAAATAAGACCCAGAGCGTAAAACAAGTATCTATCCCTGAAAGGGCATAAACAGAGCTTTCGAATGACACCATAACGATCCTTTTATGATGGCTAGTTTTCTTGCAACAACCGCGCAACGCGAGTGCAAAAAGCATGTAATTCGGCACTTTCCCCATACAATTCCGTATATAGCGAGTGAGAGAGGGAGGGAGGAGGTGGGATTCGTGTCAGTAGGTTCGCCGCGGTGGTCTGGAGCAGTCATACGCTCGCTACTCTCCTGCCACCACTTGTCTCTCTCTCTCAGCAACATTACGTGCTGAAATTGCCACACGACCTATGTCGCGCACCGCCACATAGTCCAGATTTATTTAACTCGACTTATGTTGCGCCCCGACACTTAGGGGTTAACCCTTTCTCTGCGGGCTTATTTGCGCTATTTAGGGCATACAGTAACACCTTGATTTTCCGGCATTCAGGCATCCGGTAGCTTCAAACAACCGGAGGTTTTAGGAAATTATTAGAATTAAAAAAAAAGAAAAAAAAAATCGTCTTACCAGCATAATTTCATCATAACAAATAATAAATGCATATAATATTAGGAAAAAAAACTACTTAAAAAGCACCAATAAGAAATATATATATGGTATATATAAAATAGTTCGTGGTTCTATGCGGGTAACGGCGACGTCAGTAGAACAAACAACAACAAAAGTGCGGGAATAGGCCTACTCAGTCTTCCCGATTGATCCGTATATACAAACATTCTCATATCGGGCATATTATACTCGATTCATCGCTATCCAGCCGTCCGGCTGGCTCAGTTGATAGCGTGCCTGATTCCCATCTTGAAGGTCTCGCGTTCAATCCCCGCTCAGATTGAAAAGTTTTTCTGGGATACAGCCGGCGGTTACCATCTCCCCATGAGCAAGGGGATGGGTAATGGTCTCTGGTAGACTAAAGAAAGCTAAGCGCTTGTGAATCCTCGAAGGAGGAGATTCGGGCGCTATATAAGTAACCAGAAGATTATTATTATTATTATTTATCCTGCCAAAGATTGAGGCAAAGTCAGACAAAGTGAAAGCCAATAGTGACAAGAAGAAATGCAAAAGAGTGGTTCTGAGCTTGGAACAAAGAACACAAATATCCAAACGAATGGAGAGAGGTGGATGATGTACCAGCATCCACCTCTACAACTGTGGATGAGTGGCAAGCATCCACCCCTTGCTGCCTCTCCCAAAGCATCCATCTCATAAATAAGTTTTAGATATTTAGTGAGAAACCTAAGACAAACTAAAAAGAACAAAAACAGTTTGATATTAGTGTTTCCTTTTGCTACCGTCAAAAAACTTTGAATGCACTGCAGAACTCTCCCTCCCAATAAGGCCTAGCCTTCGCATACGATGATACGCATTATGCCGCCGACAACAACAGCTGGACGCCTTTTCCAACTTCTACTGTACTTATAAATTGGCGAGTTGAAAACATTACTGTACTATTAAAATGGTATAGTAATGTGTGTTTGTTTATTATATTGAGGCTGATAATACAGATAGCCATTAGGGGGTATTTTCTTGGGGTTTATGGGCATTTATAGGAGTAATTTTCAATCAACTGGACTTTTCTACCGGAGGTTTCAAATCCCCCTGAGTGCTGGAAAATGGAGGTGCTACTGTATTCAGGCACTCCTGAATGATTAATCAAGTGTCTGCATTAAATTAACTGTATTCTGCCGAAAACTAGGCGAAAATAGCTTCAAAATTACACCAGAACGAGCTTCGTAGGTGGCGGGGTTCACCCGCAGCGTTGCCATAGACATTTGAGAAAACTCGCTAATTATTAGCACTCGCTCGCTCGGCAACGCTGTCGAGACACCCGCGCGAGACCACAGTCTCCCTCAGTGAGCGGCTGGCTGCTCTGAGGGTCGGACGGAGGTCCCTCACGCTCCCGCCCACTGACACTCAATTTCTATGGCTTTTAAAGCCTGGAAATTGCTGTAAATTGCCTATGCGTTCCAGAACGTCACCCGCAGGGAAAAGGTTAAACTTGCAGGCTGGTAAATATTGATAAACCAAAAATATATTTTCCCATAATATCAATCATATATTCATATTCATTTGGCCTTAACCCATAAATGGCAACCGTTCTCAATAGAGGTTTTTGTGGTGCATTATGACCGTCCTCAATAGATCCAGAGCATAAAAAACCCTTTAAAACACCCCAGTGGCACTCAAAACAAAGAAATTTGTGATTAGGTGAGATAATTCCCCTCCATTACTTGCACTTGCTACCTCTCCTACATACATGTATGTGTCCCAACCCCTCCCTTCCCCTCTCCTCAATTATCAGCTATTTTTCCTCTTATTCCCTCTTTAACATGGGCGAGGCAGCTAGAGATCCTTGCAACAAAGAGACTTCTACTCTTAGCCGTCAGTGACGCTCCAGAGCTCGGAGGGGAAGGAAATACGCCACGCGGGCTTTCGCCTTATGATACGACCGGGCGGCAATAATACGTCTTTTTCACCCCCCAAATGCTATTTCCACTTCTTGCATTGCTCTTAAATGTTCATATTAAAAGCAAAACAGGTGCATATGGATAAGTAATAATAATATACGGTATATGGAAATACAGTGTATGACGATTTTCGTCAGATTTTTTGTTTTCTATGTGAATGAGGGAGACAAAAGGCATAACTGCCTGCAGCGAGTGCCTCCCCCAGATTTCAAAGAGTGACAGGGCCGAAATCAAGGGACGTTCGAGCTAAAATGCCTGGACACATGGAGTTTGAAGCAATTTAAGTCATAGGAAGAGGAAAAGACTGATTCTGGGAGAGAGTTCCAGAGCTCAGCAGTTGAATAAAAGAAAGACTGAGAATAGCGTTTCACCCTTGGGTTGGAAAGTTGCACAGAGTATGGGTGGGATTGTGTTGCAAGGCGGGTATTATGTACCCTACGTAGAGGAGGTGGTATACACTGGGAAAGCTCCGAGGAACACTGATTATGGTAGTAGCGATAGAATAGCGAGAGAGATGCAACATTGCGGCGAAGAGAGAGAGATTGCAGAGAGTTGGTGAGTGGACGGGAGTTAATGATACGAAAGGCTTTCCTTTCTACTTTATCTAGGAGTGCGGTGTGAGAGGATCCTCCCCACACATGTGAACAATACTCAATACAAGGACACATTGTGCCCCTGTACAGAGCAAGAAGCTGCACAGGGGTAAAGAACCCCTTGAGGTGGTTGAGCACACCCAGCTTCTGGGAGACTGCCTAATAGAACCAAATATCTTCGTTTGGCGGGACCCTTTGAACTACCATAGCTTTGCACTTTACGAGTTAAAGTGCACCAAATATTGTTAATTTTTAAACAAATCTGGGGGAGGGGGAGTTCAGCGCCCGCCCGAACCCTCACCTGCATTTGCTCGCTTTGCTCGCCAATTTAACCAATATCTATTTCTGAATGTCCCCTCCCCACATTTAGAGAGCAGATGACGCCCCTGCTTCTTCCAGCCCACTAATAATACAATATACGGTACTATACATATTTACGGAATATAATTTCTTATATATTACCCCCCAGGGGGTAATTCATCTAATGGTGGAGGAAAAAAATAATATGCCTCACGCATCCTACTGCGTGTCGTACAAGGCGACTAATAGGGGGGATGGCGATACAGTAAACCCCTGCTAACTCGCTCTTTTTAGTCGGAAACCTGCACTTCTCGGAATGGCATCGGCCTCTCGCAAATGTCCCTGTATATCTCGGAAATTTCCGAGTTGGACAGGATTTGTGTCCGGTTTACAATGTTCTCTCACTCGGTTTTAAGTGATTTTAGGATGAATTGAAGCCTGTGCCTTTTAATTATTGTGTTAATATTAATTACTATGTACTGTACTGTCCCTGAAAACATAATAAGGTTCGTATTTGTCATTATTTCGTTCGTATTTGTTTAAAATCAGGGCAGTGGCAGAGACCGTGATTTTTTTTAGTTGGAGACTAAACACAAATGAAGAACTGAAACATATAAGATTAAAGAAGGATTTGAGCATAGAACAAAGAAAACAATAAAGGAACTACAGGAAAAGGCTGATGAGGATAAGAAGAAGTTTTTCTGGAGAGTGAGGGACGGGAAATTGAAGAAGTGGTTTATACGAATAGAAGGGAGAAGGAGATCTGGGAGGCAAGAGAATGTGATAGAAGTTGTGGCAGAGGTGGAGAGCAGGGTGGAAGAATCTCGGGGAGAAACAGGAGAAGAAGCTGCAGACACAGTACCGGTAGTGTGAGGGGGGGAGTAGGGCACGGACAGGAGGAGCGGGAGGATGATGTAGCTGCTGAAGGAATGGTAGAAAGATTAAGGATTATGTTTAGCAATGTTGATGTGTTTACCCAGGACAAGAAAAGAGAACTGATATGTAGGTTGCAGGATGAAGAGGAAAAACCTGATGTCATAGCCTTACAGGAAGTAAGACCAAAAAATGCTAGAATTGAAAGGGAACTGGTGGAGTATAGTTTGGAGGGTTTTGAGTTGTATGAGAGGAATGCTATTAGAGCAGAGGTTGGAAGAGGACTGTTTATTTATGTAAGAAAAGAGCTCAAGGTAAATGAAGTGGATATGAGACAGCAGTATTGTGAGTATTTGTGTATTGAAGTAAAATGTGCAAGAGGGTCAATTCTAATTGCCTCTATATATAGAAGCCCAAATATTAGTAGGGAAGAGGATGATAACCTACTGAAAGCAATGGAGGAAATAGATAATAGAGAGGTCCTGATGTGGCGGCGTCTACGCCGTGGGGCCACCTCCCGAGGCTGCCAACCGCGGATGGCTGCCGACCCTCCACGGCCTAAGACAAAATCAACGACCAGTGGAGGAAAACCGGATGCCGGCCGCGGGGAGCAGTTTCGGGAGCCAAACCGTCACAACCATCCCCTGCCCCCTCCCTGGGGGCACGGGTCCTTGGAGCGGCTTCGGTCGCGCCGGGAATTTCCACACCTCTCACACCACACACACACATCACACAGTTTTTCCTACACCGAGAAATGACTTTCCGGCTGTCATTTCTCGAAGACTTCTTCTAGCCGGAGACATTGAGAGCAACCCAGGACCCACGTTCACATACATATGTCCAACTTGCTCAAAACCCATCACTTCGAGTCGCCATACTAAGGGTTCAGTTCTCTGCAATTCATGCGGGAACGGGACCCACTTCACCTGCACAACACTTGCCTCCAAGAAACACTACACAAACACCTGGACCTGTTCCTCATGCCCCTCCCTCTCCCAGTCAAATCCCTCACCTAAAACCCGTCCACCTCTCCTCCCCAACCCACCTAACCTTCCCATATCATCCACTCCCCCCCCTAAAACCCGTCCACCTCTCCTCCCTAACCCACCTAACCTTCCCATACCATCCACATCCTCAACTCAACACACCACACCCCATCCTAATCCATTCCAACCCCCATCTCCTGCTCCCCAATCCCCCCCCTCACCTCACCCATCCCAAACCCCCCCCCCATCCTCGTGCAGCAGCACCCAACATACATCGTGCACATAACATTAACATTCTTCAACTGAACATAGATGGCATCAACACAAAGAAACACAAACTCTCACACTTCATCAAACAACACAACATACACATTGCCATCTTACAAGAAACAAAACTCTGCACAACACAAAAAACACCCTAATTTCATAATTTCACCACCATCAGACAAGACCGGGCTGTCGGCGGGGGCGGTGGACTCATCACCCTGGTACACAAAGAAATATCATATATAGTAACCAGTGTACAAACCAAATCACTCCTCCCCCCAAATGATAACACAACAGAAATACAGTCAATTAAAATACGCACTGGCAACAACATCACACAACAAATTCAAGCACTCAACACCCAAACTAACAACAAAATACAAGAACAACAAAAACTAAATTGGAATAACTTCCTACAAACACTTGATCACAAAACAAACTCCCAAAAACTCTACAAAACACTAAACAGCATCACACTTTCAAACAGCAACACAACACAATCACATGCTGCAATCACAACAACAGACTCTACTCCTTCATGTAAACAACAAGCAAACACTCTCATCAATCACTTTTCACATGTCAGCCACCTAAAACCTCACAAAGACGACCGACGTGTCATCCGACGTAAGAGACAATTCCCCACAGACCCTGACTATACACCCTTCACCAATCACCAGACAAAGCATATCATCAACAATCTCAAGCACTCACCCGCCTGTGGCCTAGACAACATAAGCAACATACACCTCAGACACCTGGGACCACAAGGCATACAAGCACTCACTAACATATCAAACTACAGCTATTCACACAACACAATACCAGACATTTGGAAGCATGGTATCATCATCACATTCCCCAAACCCAACAAAGACCCCACGCTACCCTCCTCGCACCGCCCCATCACACTCCTTTGCTCCCCCTCCAAAGTTATGGAACGCCTAGTATTACAACTAATTACACCTGACCTACCCCTAGCTCCAACACAACATGGCTTTAGGCCACTGCACTCCACAAACACTCTTCTCACAGACCTTACACAAAGAGCTTTCGACGGCATCAATTCAGCTAGACCACCACAGATCACTATTAGCCACACTCGACATTAGTAAAGCCTTCGATGCCATCCCCCGCCACAACCTAACAAACAAAATCTACAACACAAACATGCACAACAACACAAAACGGTGGCTGGCCAACTTCCTAGCAGGCAGATGTGCACACGTATCTTTTGCCGGTCAGTCATCTAAAATCAGAAACTTTCCAAACGGAGTCCCACAAGAATCCGTCCTATCGCCCGCACTCTTCAATCTGTACATGCACGATATAACTACACCCAATACGCCCCAAATAAACTTAGCCTCCTATGCAGATGACATAACACTCACATGCACACACCATGACCCAAAAAGAGCAACAGATCTCCTTCAACCCTATCTCAACACACTACATGTTGTATGTAAAATGCTAGAAACTGTCATACGAGACAGACTCGTAAATCACTTAGAGGAAAATAACATACTTAAAGATACTCAACACGGCTTTCGTAAAAAACGTTCCTGTTTAACAAACCTCTTAGACTTCTTCCACGATATCCTCAACCTCTACGATGAGAGTAAAGCTGTAGATATTATATACCTTGATTTTCAAAAGGCCTTTGACAAAGTTCCCCACAAACGTTTACTGCTAAAACTAAAGCGCATGGAATACAAGACGGTGTGTTGAAATGGATAGAAATTGGCTCAGCGACAGAAAGCAAAGAGTAGTCATAAACGTAAGGCATCAAAATGGACCAATGTAAGTAGCGGGGTACCCCAGGGATCGGTACTAGGACCAATTCTCTTTCTAATTTACATCAACGACATAGATGAGGGTCTCACCTGTACAATCTCAAAATTTGCTGACGATACAAAATTGCAAATAGCGTACTCTCGAAAGAACAAGTTGACGATATGCAACACAATCTAGATAAATTGTCATGTTGGGCCCAAATTTGGCAAATGAGTTTCAATGCGGATAAATGTAAAGTACTACATATCGGATACCTAAATGAGAAAGCAAACTATTCGATGAATGGCACTCAGCTTAAGAATGTAAACAGAGAAACCGATCTGGGAGTAACAATATCGAGTACCTAAAACCGAGTCAACAATGTTCAGAAGTTGTTAAGAAGGCAAACAAAATAATTGGCTTTATAGGCAGGTCATTTGAGCATAAATCCAAAGAAGTTATCCTAACCCTTTACAATTCCTTAGTCCGCCCTCTTCTGGAATACTGCGTTCAATCCTGGTGCCCTTATTACCAAAGATATAAACAAGCTAGAGCGAGTTCAACGTAGAGTTACCAAAATGATACCTAGCCTAAAGAACAAACCATACGAAGAGCGTCTTAGAGAATTAAATCTATTTCCTTTAACCCAGCGCAGATTAAGAGGCGACTTAATTCAAGTGTTCAAAATCATCAAAGGCATCGACAATATGAACTGTAGTAAGTACTTCACTATCGACCAATCTAATTACGCGGGGAAACGGTTGCAAAATTATTGGTAAATCTTTTAACTCGCACGAATCTAAGAATTTTCTTCAATCGAGTTGTCAACTTGTGGAATGGGCTTCCCCGAAACGTTATAGACTGCATCACCGTTGATTCATTTAAACTCCGCCTAGACAAATATCTCGCATCAAACCGCGACTGACTGCGTTTGTAAATGAATAACTTTATTTTATCCCCCCCTCAGTTACTAACCCATCTGTCCCCTACTAACTTCCTAATCCTGCCACGGACATTAGTTCCAGGGCAGTAATTCCCTTTCCAATGTTCCCTTACCCACTCTAAACCACTGTTTGGACACTTGATCCTCAGTGTTTTGGAGGACAAGCAACTAGAAGGGTCACTGGATCTGTTGTTGCTTGATTTCCTTTGTACTCCTTTGTACTCCTTTGTACTACATGGCTGGTGCACTACAAACAGACTTAATCTAGCCCCAGCCAAATCCACCGCAACCCTGCTCACAAGTTGGACAGGAGAACACGAATACATCCCTCAACTCACCATAAACAACACACCCCTAACACATACACACACACCCAAAATCCTAGGAGTAACATATGATACTCATATGACATTCAAACAGCACACCACAAACATTAAAAAGAAACTGACACCCAGACTTAACGCCCTCAGGTCACTTGCTCACACAAAATTTGGACACAACAAAGAAACTACCACCACAGTATATAAACAATACGTAAGATCAGTGATGGAATACGCAAGCCCAGCCTGGGCTTCTAACCTAGCTGAAACACATCATAAGACCTTACAGACTATTCAAAACAAAGCCCTGAAGATCATTACAGGCTGCACAGCTACTGCACCCACAGATCACCTACATCAAGAAACCAAAATCCTCAAAGTCAAAGACCATCTGGACATGAGAGGCACTCAATTCCTGGCAGCAGCCTCCACGAACCAAGACCACCCACTAAACTACATGGCAACACACCCACAGACACCAAGAAATATCAAAACAACACCCAGCACACGGTATCACACACAATTATTGTCCTCTCTCCCTCCCTGCCCACCCCGAACCAACTTCCAGAAGCACATCCATACTCATATCTCTCACCGATCCATCCACTCACTCACAGACAACACGCAGCTGCATGCACGACCTCCCGAAATCCATCCTTCCGAATCCTCCCTTCCTCGCGAGGACAGAGTCCACCTGGCCAGGCTGAGATGCGGACACCATCCTGCTCTCCTGAGCTATCAGAAGAGACTGGATGACTCCGTTGTCGACGCCTGCCCGGGATGTAACACAGCACCCCATACCATTAAACACATCATAGAAGACTGCATTTCACACAACCACTTACGCCAACAACACAATCTACACTCAATGAGAGCTCTGTGGGAAAGCCCGATCGTGGCCATGGCCTTTCTCAGGGACTCGGGGCTGTTCGGCCAGGCAGCTTAGGGAACAACAACAACAACAAATATAAGATTTTGATTGGAGATTTCAATTTGCCAAGGATTAACTGGGCAAATTGTACTACTCCAGCGGGACAGTGTAGCCTGGAAAACAAGTTTATAGAGAAGTGAGAGATTGTTTTTTAACGCAACATATTACAGAGATGACAAGATATAGAGATGGGACGCAGGGGAGTGTACAGTACTTGATTTGATTTTTAGCAATGAGGAGGATATAGTAGAACATGTCAATGTGGATAGCCCTATAGGTCGTAGTGACCATGCCTGTATACGTTTTAGTTGCAATATTAAAACAGAGAGGGATAATAGAAGCAATAAAAAAATATACATGTATGATAGAGCAGATAATGAGCTGCTGAGGTGTTTGGACATTGACTGGGGGGGAATACTTGAACGGTGAAGACGCTGAAGGAATGTGGAGGAAGATTAGAGTCAAACTGGAGAATGATATATCCAAATGTGTACCAGTAAGGGAATATAAGGATAAAAAAAAAATTAGGAAAAGAACGAACCAATGAAAAGAAAGCTTTGGACATGGATAAGAAGAAAGAAACGATTGTGGGATAGACTAAAAGTGTTAAAAAAGAACAGGGGGTCTAGTATAGAAGCTAAAGAAGTGGATTTGGAACATAGACAAATAAACAATAAAATAAGGTGGGAGACAAGGAGGGGGGTGAAGGAGAGGGAGAGAGAGAGATTGCAAAAAATGTGAAGGATAATCCAAAAATATTCTGGAAGTACATTCAGGAAAAGTTAACAAGAAGAGTAGGTATCCCAGAACTGATAGGAGAATTGGATGATAGGAATAGAGCAGAAACTGATGAAGAGAAAGCAGAGGTGCTGGGGAAATACTTTGGGGAGGTACTAACAGTGGAGTCGGATGATGCAGTGCCTACTACTGTATTCCCATCAAACAGGCACCGGCACTAGAACTAATAGAGTTTTCCCATGCTAGAATGAGAAGGGCTATAGAAAAAATTAACCGAAGTAAGTCCCCGGGACCGGATGGGATACATCCAAGAATCATAAAGGAAGGAGGTGAGATGTTAGTAGAGCCATTAAAAATGTTATTTGAGGTATCTTTTATACAGGACAAATCCCAATGGACTGGAGAGAGGCGAACATAACAGCTATTTTTAAGAAGGGAAAGAGAAATGACCCAGCAAATTATAGACCAGTCAGTTTGACAAGTGTTGTGTGTAAACTAATGGAAACGGTAATTAGAGAAGGAATAATGGAGCATATGAAATCAAACCAACTTTTCAGTGGGAGACAGTTCGGATTCTTGCCGGGGAGGGTCGACAGTACTACAGCTAATTAAGGTGGTAGATGATTGGATGCAAATTCTGGAGGATGGTGATGTTATAGACGTGGTATATTGCGATTTTATGAAGGCCTTCGATAAGGTCCCACATAAAAGGTTAATAGAGAAAGTTAGAAGCTATAATATAGGGGAGAAATGTGTGAAATGGATAGAAGCCTTCCTGAAAGATCGGAGACAGAGGGTACTGGTGAATGGAATAGGCTCGGGGTGGAGGGAAATTACAAGTGGGGTACCTCAGGGATCTGTGTTGGGACCACTACTGTTCGTTATATTTATCAACGACTTACCTGAAGTTATAACTAATGGAAGTGAGATATACCTGTATGCGGATGACACTAAGCTGTATAGAAGAGTGAGGAGTAAGGAAGATGTGGGTTTGCTTCAAGGAGATGTGGAGGGCATGAAGGGATGGTCTGAGCATTGGTTAATGCCTTTTCATCCAAAAAAATGCAAGTACATGCGGATTGGGACAAGCAAGATAGACAAGGTAGGATACAGTATGTATGAAGCGATGGAGGAAGTTAATGCAGAAAAGGATATAGGAGTAGTGATAGACAATAAGTTAAATTTCTCAGAACATTTAGCGGAAAAGATAAACAAAGCCAATAGAATTGTAGAGCTGATAAGGAGGACATTTGTGTCACTTGACGAAGAAATATTCAGGAATCTCTATACAGCGCTGGTTAGGCCGCACCTGGAATATGCGAACCAGGTGTGGGCTCCATATATGGTAAAAGATATAGAAGCAGTGGAAAAAGTGCAGAGGAGAGCTAGCAAGCTAGTACCAACGTTGAAGAACGCGGGCTATGAGCAGAGGTTGAGGACACTGGTGCTTTCGACACTGGCATATAGGAGAAAGAGAGGGGATATGATAGAGACTTTTAAGATAGTGTCAGGAATGTATGATGAGGATGTGTATGAAGGTATCTTCTTGATGCGGGAAGGAACAAGAACGAGAGGACACTCTAAGAAAATTTACAAAGAAAGAAATAGGCTTGAAAAGGCAAAGAACTCATTTTGTGAGTGGTAAATGAGTGGAACGCACTGCCCCAGTATGTAGTCGATTCCGAATCAATAAGGAAGTTTGAAAGTAATCTTGATAAAGCATGGGGAAGACAAGATTTGAAGTTTGATTATAAAGCAAAAATACAGAATAGTAAAAATTTGCGTCTGCTACCGCCGCCGCCAACACCGTGAACGACCGCAGCAGTGCAAGTACTGGCACTGAGATGGATACACAGGCCTAGTTTGCCTTTTTCCAGAGGATCTACTGGAAGAAATTAATATGATAAATCTCACATGTTTAAAAACAAAAACAAAACAAAATTATCTCAATTTTCTCTGACTCTTTACTCTTCTAATTCGGAAATTTCCCTCTCTAAAGTCGGACTTCGGACATCTCGGAAAATCGGGCTTCTCGGAAGTGGTCTCCCCCCAATTAGTCCAAGATAGCGAGGGTTTACTGTACTTGTGGACCAACAGCCATTACTATGCAATAAAGTCTTTATCTTAGCTCTGTCTTGGTATGGCACTGCCGAGGCTCGTGGGGTGTGGATAGGTGCCACAGGGGACTGAGTCTTACATGGGCACTGTTTGGCACCACACCTGTGTCGGCAACAGTGTTTGCGTGTTGGGGCAGGACTTTATTGCTCTATAGTCCAAATTGCCTAATACAGTATACAGTAGAGTCTTGTTATGGTGCTGTCTTTTTGTAACACTGTTAAGGCTGGTATGGTTGCAGATACTTCAGGTGCAAGTGCTGCAGGGGGAGTCTGTTGAGTCTTGCTGAGGCATGGTTAGCACTATACCAACATCAGCCACAGTGATGACTTTGTGGGCCAGTGCTGTGGCGGGACTTTATTGTACTGTACAGTCAGGTCTCGATATACACGCGTTTTATATACACGGATTCGTTTGGACACGCTAACCCCAAAAGTTCCAAAGTCGGCCTCAACACGGAAACGTCGGGATCATATACGGGTGGTGGCCCAAGCCTAGGTACAGTATATATATATCATTAAGAATGATATTTATGCATCAAATGTCTGTTTGTCTATCTATCTAATGCATCTATCTCCCTTATACAGTAGCCTACATAAATATAACTACTGTATGTCTTATTTGGTCTTTTTTTAATCTATGAATCATTTCTAATACGATGAAATTTTTAAAAATATTATCCTTCCAACACACATATAATACAATGAAAAAGTGAGTCAATAAAAATGTCTCCTTTGTCTTTCCAGAAACTTAAGTCCGTTTCATATTATGTTATACCACGGCAAACGGTTATGGCCAAATACTGTACTGTAGAGCATATTTTCCCTTTTTATCCTCTTTAACCTTTCCTGCCCGGGTGTCATTTTAAAATGACACCCCTTGCGAAGGGCAGGAGCCTGGGTATCCTTTTTAACTCGGTAAGCTTGAAAGCCGCGCGGCGAAACGTTTGTAAACAAAGCCGGTCGGAGCGACGCGCAGCTTCAAAAACAAGAAGAAGTCAGACTTTTGTTGTTGTTGTTTGGTAGAACAGTGTTTGTAAATGTCCGATATTGCTAAAACCGCATCAAAACTCTCTCCACGGAAATCGTCATCACAACTGAACCAGTTGACCTAGAGAGCTCTACTTAATGCCAGTCTACAGATACAAAACAGGGCTACATTTTGAGATTTGTGTGAATTCACTAGCAGTTAAAATAACAAAAAAGAGGCCTAGGCCTATTACAACGTTTTTTGGCCAGATCGTCCGGATCGGAGTGCTGTCATTTAGAAGGCTAGCCCGGGGAGGAAGGGTTAACCCCTCATTTTCCCTGATCTTCATAGCCCTCCCCACTAGTGGGGGCCGTGTTTTTAGATTGTTGGATACTGGGTAAATATTAATTTCCTGCATTTTTTGTCTTCTATGAGAGTCCTTGCTATAAAACAACACTGTACTGTACATAAAACAAAACAAATAATAATAATAATAATAATGAAACAAATAAATAAAAGAAATCCTAAAACTCTTGGCTGTCACACGGTAAAAATTTAACTGCATTTCGAGGATTCACAAGCGCGGTGACCTTCTTACGCTACCACTCAAGACCAATTGTGCAGGCTTATTTTCCAAGATTTTTAGTTATATGTTAAAGGAATATAGTGTTTTACTGTTGTTTATCATTCAGTGAATCGAGGATTTGCATTACCGGTAGCTTACCCATAACGCCATGGGATACAATAATAGGTTGAGGGAGGGGGGGGGGGGGACTTATTGTCATCATTATATATATTGTCAGTAGGGGACCAATAACAGCTGGCTATTGGATAATTTTGAAAACAAAAAAGGAACATATTGCGAGCGTAAAAGTAATTTAACCCATCAGACCCGGTTATGTATTCCATACCGAAACCCGGGGGTTTTGGCCGAAAAAGTCTACGCCTAGGCTACCGTATCTTTGTTATTTTGACTGCTTCCGCATTCCCGCGCATCCCCAAGTGTAGATGTGTTTCGTACCTGTAGAATGGCGTTGAGTAGAGCTCTCTAAGTCAACTGGTTCACTTGTGATGATGATTTCCGTGGAGATAACTTTGTGGCGATATCAGTCACTTTACACTACTTTTCACTACTTAACAATAACATACAGGCACACATGAACAAGGACGCCTCTCCTTCTTGTGATAGGAGATGCGCGGCGTCGGTCCAACCGGCTGTTGTTTACATGCGTCGGACGGACGCCTCGCACACCAAGCTTACAGGCTTTCAAGCTGCCGGAGCCTCAGAGCCCTTCCAGGTTCCGCGGGGGTGTTTTTTATGGATGTCTCAGAGCCCAACCGGGTCTGAGGGGTTAAACATAACCGCTACCGTACCTCAACCCTTACCGAGGAAAGTCGACGAAATTGCGTTTGTTTATGCGCAGTGCAGTACTCTGTTTTTTATAGGTCATACATACATATGTATGACTATGGATGAAGAAGTGCGGGAGAGGGTACAACAGGGGAAGAGGGTTGTAGGAACGCTGAAAGCAGTAACAAGAAATAGGGTGGTCAGTATGGAAGTGAAGAAGTCCTTGCATGACAGTGTGGTAATCCCGACACTGACTTACGGAAGCGAAGCATGGACGTTGGTTGAGAGACTCAGACCAAGAGTGAGAGCAGTGGAAATGAATTACTTAAGGAGTGCGTGCGGAGTTACATGGAGGGATAGACAGACTAATGGAGAAGTAAGAAGGAGGTGTGGTGTGGAGGTAGATGTGCTGGAAAGTGTGAAAAGGAACAACTTGAGATGGTTCGGCCATATGGAACGTATGGAAAGCGAGAGAATGACTAAGAGGGTGTACGAGAGCGAGGTGAAGGGACAGAGAGGGAGAGGTAGACCGAATGAGAGGTGGAAGGATGGAGTGAGGAAGTACATGAACGAAGGCGGTGCTGGTTGGGGGGAGGGGCGTCGACTGACTGGGGACAGAGGTGCATGGGGGCGGTTCGTTCGTGGCCACCCCTTCGGGGATCACGGCGTCAGGCAATACATACATACATACATACATACATAACATTTTAAGACTGAGTGCTCCACACATACGTGCAGTTTCAGTCTCTTGTCCTATCAGGGTTTTTAAAGTTATTGATATCGCAAATCCTATACTGTACATACATACATACACAAATTTAAAGACCGAGTGCTCCACACAAAATGCGGTTCTGGTCTCACGTCCTAATGGCGGCGTTCCATGCAACCCTGTTAAGGGCTGCCTCACTTGTTAGGTTCTTTGATTTAAGATCGGACCGCAAAGTCCGATCCCACGTCTTTCTGGGTCCGCCCCTAGATGCAGCTCCCTCCACATTCATGGACCTGCATCTTTTCGCCCAGCTTTGTTCATCCATCCTCTCCACATGTCCAAACCATCCAAGCGTGCTAGTATGCATCACATCACTGATACTCTTGATACCTAGCCTTCTCCTTAGCCCCTCACTTGATATCCTATCTTGCAGTTTGGCACCACACATCCATGGGAACAATATTGAGAATATTATTGCGAGTACAGTATATACGTACCTATTGTCCCTAATAAATTGTGGGATGGATGTAGATTCCGGGCGTACGGTCGTCATGTTTACATAGAGCGATCGCCGCGGTTAACTTCGCGTCTATTTTGACGGCGATTTTTTTCGGTTATTTGCCCCCTACTGGCAATATACTGTATATCTATCTATCTCTATCTATTGCCTGACGCCATGATTCCCGAAGGGGTGGCCACGAACGAAACGCCCCAAGCACCTCAGTCCCCAGTCAGTCAACGCCCCTCCTCCCAACCAGCACCGCCTTCATTCATATACTTCCTCACTCCATCCTTCCACCTCTCCCTCTCTCCCTCTCTGTCCTTCCACCTCGCTCTCGTACACCCTCTTAGTCATTCTCTCGCTTCCCATACGTTCCATATGGCCGAACCATCTCAAACTGTTCCTTTTCACACTTTCCAGCACATCTACCTCCACACCACACCTCCTTCTTACTTCCTCATTCGTCTGTCTATCCCTCCATGTAACTCCGTACGCACTTCTCAAGTAACTCATTTCCACCGCTCTCACTCTTGGTCTGAGTCTCTCCACGAACGTCCATGCTTCGCTTCCGTAAGTTAGTGTTGGGATTACCACACTGTCATGCAAGGACTTCTTCACTTCCATACTGACCACTCTATTTCTTATTACTGCTTTCAACATTCCTACAACCCTCTTCCCCTGTTGCGCCCTCTCCCGCACTTCTTTATCCACAGTCCCATCTTTACTCAACACACTGCCCAGATACTTAAAAGAGCTGACGATCTCCATAGCCTGACCGTTCAACTTCACCCCTTTCGAAGACCATAACCTTGCTTTTTCCCACATTTACCTTCAAATTCAATTTTTTGCACACTGTTCCAAACTCATTTACCAGACCCTGCAACTCCCATTCATTATCGCTCATCAGAACTGTGTCATCCGCAAACAGCAGTATAGGCAGCTTCCACTCATTTCCCTCCCTTTTCAGCGATACACCAACATCCACTGCTCTTCCTAGTATTTCTTTCATGACTCCATCCATATATACAGTAAACAACCATGGGGTCATCACACACCCCTGTTTCAGCCCAACACTCAGGTCAAAGAACTCGCTCTGCTCATTCTCCACACATACTGCCGCCTTTGCACCCTCATACATGCTCTTCACTGCTTTCAGAAACTTGCCATCTACTCCGTATATTCTAAGTACTTCCCACATGCCTTCTCTATCCACTCTGTCATAGGCCTTCTCCAAGTCCATAAAGGCAACATACACCTTTTGTTGCTTCTCCAGATATTTCTCCACAACACAATTCAGGGTAAAAATCTGATCTACACATCCTCTTCCCTTCCTAAAACCTCCCTGCTCGTCGCCTATCCATTTCTCCGTTCTCACTCTCAATCACTACCCTATTGTACACCTTCCCTACTACGCTTAAAAGACATATTCCTCGGTGGTTACCACACACTCCTCTTTCCCGTTTGCCCTTATATAGGGGGACTATTATGCCAGTCTTCCAGTCATCGGGTGCATTCCCCTTCTCCCATGCTAGTTTGCACATTTTCCATACCCATTCGATCAGTATCTCACCACCATACCTCAACATTTCCCCACACACTCCATCTGCTCCTGGTGCTTTCCCCAACTTCACTCTTTTCATAGCTTCCCACACTTCTGACCTCCTGATCCCCACCTCCTCCTCTTCTCCCTCCCATACCATATCCAACTATGTTTGCTGGCTCTTCATTCCTTACATTTAGCAACTCATTGAAGTACTCCCTCCATCTTTCGACTCGCTCTTGCTTCTCGACTAGCATTCTCCCATTCTTATCTTTCACACCCTTACTGTTTCCCTTGCTACCTTCCCTAACTTTCTTGACTTCTTTCCAGAACAGTTTCTTACACTCCCTCCATTTTACACTCAGATTCCTTCCAAATTCCTCATCTACTCTTCTCTTACTTTCCTTCACTACTCTTTCTCTCCAAATCTTCATTCCCTCTACTACCCAACCACTCTCTATACGCGTTCTTTTTGTCTTCCACAGCTATTTTTACATCTTCTGTCCACCATGCTGTACCTTTCACTCCCCTCCCTCTTCTCCTCACATGCTGCACAGATCTCTTCCTTAAACACCTTGCTTATCTCCTCCACTTCCTCCATATCTTCCAGGTCGAACCCATCTAGTCGTCTTTCTACTGCTCTCCTGTACTCTTCCCTGATTTCCTCCTGTAGCCTTTCCACCCTCCTCACCATTCCCCCTTCCTCTCGCTTCCCTCCAGCTCTCCTTACCCACTTATTTTGTATCCTAACCTTAGCTACTACTACATAATGATCAGACAGACCCCCTCCAATACCCCTATACCGGTACACCCTAGCATCCATCACAGATTTCTTCATTCTTTCATCCACACATATATAATCAATCAGTGACTTTCGTTCCACCACTGTCTTATCATTCATCGTCCACACCACTTTCCATGTGTACCTGTGTATCATTCTGTGTCGGAAGAAGGTGTTGGCTATCCACAACCTCCTCCCCACACATACGTCCACAAGTGCACTACCATTCCCATTCACCTCTGACGGTACCCCCCCACCAATCCATCAACTTTCCTATCACCCACCTTACCATTCATATCCCCAATCAGAACTATTCTTTCATTCTTGTCAAACTTATCCAGGCACACCTCCACATTCACCCAAACTCCTCTTTCTCTCTTACAAGTTTATCCTCTGTCGGAGCATACACACACAATCACCCACATTTGTATTCCTACTTTCATTCTCACCCACACAATCCTTGAATATATATACGCAATATATATGATGATGACATATGTCATGGGGGGGTGAGGGGGGGCAAAGCCCCTTCTCAACATATTATTGTATCCAATGGCATTCAAAATAGACGGGAACATGATTGCAAGCATCCGCCGCTGCTGTCATGTTTACATTTGTCGATCGCCGTGGTTAAGTTCGCGTCTATTTTGACGGCGATTTTTTTCTCGGTTATTTGCCCCCTGCTGGCAATATATATGATGATGAAAATATGTCATGGAACATATTATTGTATCCAAAGGCAATCAAAATAGACGGGAACATAATGGCAAGCGTACGACGCCGCTCCGCATGGTGTAAACAAGGCTGGCGGTACGCCCGAACTCTACATTCTACCCTAAATTGTTTCTAATAGTGCTGAGGGAAAATGTTGATATTTATGTCACTAATTTTCCCAGGAATGAATGGAGAATGGTAGTGAATAGATGAGTGTAAACGTGGTCATTTGGGAGAAAGGGTCATGCGCCAGTTGGACTAGATAATAGACTCTACCAGGTCACTTACATTAACCCTCCAGCCTCGGCTATGTATTATATAAATATTCCCCGAAACCCGGGGGATTTGGCCGAAAAAACGTCTCGCCTAGGCTACCGTATCTTTGTTATTTTGACTGCTACCGCATTCCCGCGCATCCCCAAGCGTAGATGTGTTTCGTACCTGTAGAATGGTGTTAAGTAGAGCTCTCTAAGTCAACTGGTTCAGTTGTGATGACAATTTCCGTGGAGAGAACTTTGTGGCGATGTCAGCCATATTAGCCACTTTTCACTAGTGAAACGACAACATACAGCCACAGAAGAACAAACTACGCCTCGCCTTCTTGTGTTCGGAGGTGCGCGGCGTCGGGCCAACCGGCTGTGTTTATATGCGTTGGACGGACGCCTTTCAAAACAAGCTTACAGGCTTTCAAGCTGCCGGAGCCTCAGAGCCCTTCCGGGGTCTGCGGGCCGCGTTTGTTATGGGTGCCTCAGAGCCCAACCGGGTTTGAGGGGTTAAAGAACACCCAAAAGTGTGTTAAGCATTTTATTAATGATTATTGCTTCCGAGTCCTAGTGTCTACCTAGTATTCTAAGATTAACCTAACCAAACAACCCAACCCAACCTAGACCTAGTAAGTGGGATACAAAACTAACCCTCACCTACCGATACCAGCTAATGCGGGTTCCTAGTACCCAGTAAATGGGATACAAAACTAACCCTTACCTACCAGCTAGTGCTGTACCCAGTAAATTGGATACAAAACTAACCCTCACCTACCAGCTAGTGCGGGTTCCTAGTACACAGTAAACGGGGTACAAAACTAACCCTTAACTAGCAGCTAGTGTGGGTTCCTATTGCCCAGTAAATGGGATACAATTTAACTAACCCTTACCTACCAGCTAGTGCGGGTTCCTAGTGCCCAGTTAATTGGATACAAAACTAACCCTTACCTACCAGCTAGTGCTGTACCCAGTAAATTGGATACAAAACTAACCCTCACCTACCAGCTAGTGCGGGTTCCTAGTACACAGTAAATGGGGTACAAAACTAACCCTTAACCTAACAAGTGCGCATGGGGGTAATTGGAAACGTCCCCCTGTGCTGACGTATTTGAGGTGTTTCCGTCACTAAAATATTCATTGTGCCATTAATAGCATTAATACTTATCCATATGCGCCTATTATGGGTTGATTATAAAGGTATTAACCTGAAACAACAATAAAACGAGTGAAAACAGCGTTTGGATGGTCAAAATCGGAGATATAGCCCGCGAGTTGTATAATGTATGGGTGAGGCAAGCTGCTTTCCCGCCAATTTCCCCCAAGGCCACTGAGACACAGTCGATCGATACTCTCTCTCTCGCACTCGCTTGCCATCAGTGATGACAACACCCTGCTTGCAACTCGCTAATGTTAGCACGAAAATATACCTCAGAATAAGGGAATAACAGGGAAAATAGGTGATAACTGAAGGAGAGGAGGAAAGTGGGGAAGGAGGGGAGGTAGAGGACTGAGATTTTGCATGGCCCAGGGGCCAATTTTTTTTGTTTTTTTGTTTTTTCGATGTCAAAAGTCGATTTTTTTTTTCACTCACTCTTAAGAGTCTCCCCGCAGTCCGCCGGGGGAACTCTTAAGAGTCTCCCCGCAGTTCCCGGGTTAACTAGCAGCTAGTGTGGGTTCCTATTGCCCAGTAAATGGGATACAATTTAACTAACCCTTACCTACCAGCTAGTGCGGGTTCCTAGTGCCCAGTTAATTGGATACAAAACTAACCCTTACCTACCAGCTAGTGCGGGTTCCTAGTACCCAGTAGATAACGGTAGACCACGGGTGCGCGGTAGACCGCACGCTAAAGCAGCACCGGCATATGTCTGTAGGCTACTGTCGGAAATGTATTATAAAGGAATTTTGCCCCCTACTGTAAAATATATGAGAATGTCAATGAGTCATGGGGGGTGAGGGGGGGCTTTCCCCCCCTCAACTAATTCTGTATCCCATGGCAAACAGTTATTTGCAGCTAAATAGAGCATATTTTAGTATAACTTTAGGTCAAATTGGATTTTCGGTCACGTACCGGTATGTGTTTTTTTATATTACAGTATAATCCTTTTTCTCATCAGTTCCTTCATTGATTATAGTGTTTTAAGGTGTTTTTCCTTCTGCAAATTCATTTTTATCCATTATTTTGCAATAATTAAAACATGCCCCCTAAAACCATATTTTGTCATTACCCTAACCTAACAACCTAACATAACCTGGGGGCTGCCGCCCCCAGACCCCCGCTGGGTTAGCATTGATATAGAATATGACAAAATACTAAAAATACGGTAAAAAAAGTGAAAAATATTAGTTCTCAGCTGATCCAAGATGGCCGCCATTTTTCCTTCCACCGTTATTTAACCCTTCTGGCCCGGGTGTCATTTTAATATGACACCACGAAATAAGGGTAGGTGCCTGGGTGTCCTTTCAGGAGATAGTAAGCTTTCAAGCCTATTCAGCTTGGTCTGAACGCTGTGCGTCCGACGCATGTAAACAAAGCCGATCGTTGCGTCACCGCACCTCCGAAAACAAGAAGGAGAAGACTCTTTTGTTATTGTATGTCTGTATGTCGTTGTTTCAGTAGTGAAAAGATAGTCATATTGCTAACATCGCCTGAAAATGCTCTCCACTAAAATCGTCATCACAACTGAACCAGTTGACTTACAGAGCTCTACTCAACGCCAGTCTACAGATTGGAAACCGCACTACATTTATAGATGCGTGGGAAATTTCTAGCAGTTAAAATTAACCAAAATACGGTAGCCTAGGCCTAGACGTTTTTCGGCCAGATTGCCCGGGTACGCTGCACTGTCATTAGAAGAGCTAGCCCGGGCCAGGAGGGTTAAGGAAAATAATTTAATATGCAGCGGTAAAGACATATATTGTGGTGACTAATACTCTATGACAAAGCTATAGTAGCCTACACATTTAGAACATTATATCCCATGTATACGTGACCGAAAATCTAATTTGTCCTAACTTTATTTTAATACCACAATTTTTTTGATATATTTGATGATAAATATGGAATCTATATGCTCTAAAGATCATATGAAAATTTGTTTTAACCCTCGGCAAAACCTAGGCCTAATAAAAAAAGTATGGTACCGGTACTAAAATGTCTTTTTCGTAACAAGGTTGTCAATATGGTACTTCCAGTTATCGACAGCTCTAAAGATCATATGAAAATGTGTTGGGATGGATGTAGTTACCGGGTGTACCACTACCGACATACAACATAAATCATCTATAAATACTTATAATAAAATAAATACTTATAAATCTATAATACTAGGTTAGGTTGTTTGGTTAGGGCAGTGGTCAGCAACCCTTAAGGCTAGAAGAGCCATTTTGTTAAAGTTTCATATAAATGTTGTACTGTCGGAGCCGCATTACAAACTGATTGGTCTCATCAACCGAAAGCTAGAGTACCCGGTACTTCAAAAATAAGAAAATATACCCTACTTCTGAACTTAACAAATTATAGTGATATTGTTCAATATCCTGGTATTCACAAGCTTAGGAAAGACATATGTCACATAATTGTCAACAATTGATACCTATACAGTACTTCTTTTCGAAGTTGAATAAACAATTCTAATGTTGCCTTGAATTTAGCCTATTATATGATACCTTCATTTTGAAGGAAGAATGATTATTTTTGAAGCTTCTGGAGCCACACAAGTACTCACCTAATTGTAGTATACAGGATTTGAGCCTAAGCTCGTGTTGTCCTGTCTCTCTCTCTACATTTATCCAATTTTGCTTTAAAAGTTTGGATATTTCTTGCTCCCACCACCTCCCCATCCAACTTATTCCAACACTCAATGCTTCTATACGGGAAGCTGAACTTTCTTACATCAGACTTACATATAACTTTCCTCAACTTACAATCATGACCCCTGGTTCTTCCCTCGTCCCTCACCACAAAATCTCCCTTGTCGATCTTCTCAAAACCTTTCACACACTTAAACATCATGATCATGTCACCTCTCTCTCTCCTCTCCCTCAGCGTTGGCAGCTTTAGCCTCTCCAATCTCTCCTCATAAGGTAGGTCTCTAAGGCTAGCTATCATCTTAGTTTTTTTTTACTAAGGGATTAGTACCCAACTAGCGGGGTTGTGGGGGCGGCAGCCCCCATGCCCCCACCCATAATACTAGGATAGGTTAGGTATGGTTGTTAGGTTAGGCTAATGTCTTTTTAAATTATAGCCCTCCCACTATCGGGGGGGTGTGTCTCAACATCGATCGAAAATGGGGAAAATAGTTTTTCCATGATTTCTAATCAATGACAAACACTAGACCTAGGCTATATATTGATACAAATGAACAAAATAAAAATATGTAAACACTGGGAAAAATCGTGGTAGGCTAAAAATAAATATTTTCCCTTTTTATCCTCTTTAACCCACATTTTCCCTGATCTTCATACTGTACTTAGCCCTCCCCAGAAGTGGGGGCCTTGTTTAGCTTATAGATTGTTAGATAATGGGTAAATACTCATTTCCTGCAGTCCTTGCTGTAGAACAACAAGGCCTAGGCAAGCCTAGGCCAATATCAAAGCAAAAAAAATAGAAAAAAAAAAATAGGCCTAGCCTAGGCCTATTTTCTAGGCTATATGTTAACATTATTGGCGGTCACAAGTAAACATGGTTAAAATTGAAGACAACCCGGATACGAGCCCCATCGATAATTATCAGTGTTCTAGAAGTTTCATGGGCGATACTATGTTGATGTACATGTAATTACCGTCGCAAATTCACTATAAGTGAAATACGAAAAACTGTTGGACAATGGATTGTTCACCGATAAACAGGGAACGTGAGCTGGGTTTAGACCGTTGCGTACCCATAAACAGGGAACGTGAACTGGGTTTAGACAGTCGCGCACCCATAAACAGGGAACGTGAGCTGTGTTTAGACCGTTGGTTAGTTTTCGGTTAGGCTAGGCCTAAGTTAGGTTAAGTTAGGTTAGGCTAATGTTGAAAATACTAAAATGCGATGGTCCTCGGTATTATACAACACTGTATAGGCCTATCAAAGAAAAATAAACACAAAAATAAAAGGTAAAATTCTAGTTTCACGTACACAGCGACAAAAGGGAGGCGCCGTTGTAAAGGCATAGCTTCCCGACCAACTATGAAGATCAGGGAAATTGCTGGGTAAAAGACGTAATATAATGATAATAAACTACATTAACGACATTAGCCTAACCTAACAACCTTACCTAACCTAACCTAGTATTATGTAATAGCTATGGTGCCGCATATGGGGAGATATTTTTTTTTTTTTTTACAGTAGGTATAGCCTAATTCCTTATAATGCATTTCCGCCGCTTTGGACATATATTGGAATTAAGTATGGTATATGACAACTCTAAAGTAGCCATGGTTCAATGTTATTTTAATACCACAAATTTTGTTGATATATTTGAAGATAAATATTGAATCTATATGCTCTAAAGATCATAATAAATTTTGTTTTAACCCTCGGCAAAACCTAATAAAAAAGTATGGTACTAAAATTTCTTTTTCGTAACAAGGTTGTCAATACGGTACTTTCAGTCATCGATAGCTCTAAAGATCATATGAAAATGTGTTAAACCCTCGTAAAAGCATAATATAAAAGTATGGTACTAAAATTTAATTTTCGTAACAAGGTTGTCAATACGGTACTTTCCCGTTATCAATGTACAATCAAGCTGAAGATTGCAGAGTAAACACCATAGACTTCATCGATTTTTTTTTTCAACTTCGTATAATCGACAGCCAATTTTTTTGTTTTTATTAAGGGATTAGTACTCAACCAGCGGGGGTGTGGGGGCGGCAGCCCCCACCCATAATACTAGGTTAGGTTAGGTTGTTAGGTTAGGCTAATGTCTTTTCAAATCACTATGGGGAGCGAGCGTGTCTCAACATCGATCGATAGGCCTAATGGGGAAAATAGGTTTTCCCGAGATTTCTAATTAATTACAAACACTATATAATGATGCAAATGGCCAATTTTGTTTATAAAAAACACTCGGAAAATTCGTGGTATTAAAATAAAAAATTTCCGTAGCCATAGAAATTTATGAGTATGCTGTGAAAGCGAAACTAGAATTAAACCAAATAAAATTAGGCTAGCCTAACTTGGCTAGTAAAAAGGCTGTCCGGGGTATCTTCAATTTTTACCGTAAACATTTTGTGATATCCTTCATACTAACCAACCAGAGACCATTACCCATCTCCCTTGCTCAGGGGGCGACTGTAACTGCCAGCTAGACCTATAGGGCCTAGGCTATCCCAGAAAAAATAACTTTGACCAATGCTTCAAATAGGCTATACCTTCTCCCTAGGATCACTGTGGGTGTCACCAGGTTCAGTCTCGTCTTTGCTGTGGTTAGCTTGATCATCACTAAGGCTGGAGGCTGTGGAGGGGTTGGGACTGTCAGTGTCAGATCTACCCAGGGCCATAATCCACCTCGCCCACACCCACACTGTCCACACACTCTCTTGCCGTGGTTTGCTCTCTTCCTTTCTCTTCCGCTGACGATAAAGAGCCAACTGCTCCTCAACGTTCGGTTTCCCCTGACTGGACATTGCTCGGGCTTCTCTGCTAAACATATAGGCCTAAGCACGAAACCCGAAAAGTGAGGGGGATTTGACAGAACTCGCCCTTTGCGGATAGTGGAGCCTTCGCCACGCGGCCACGGTACGAGTGACTACAAACTATGGTCACATTTGCGTTTCTTGCTATATTGATCATAACATTTTATATTAGGCTAGTGTGTGATTTATAAGGTCCTGCTTAAGAATATGTGCTTACCATGTATCATAATGAGCTTACTGAATCCATAATGAAAAATGGCGAAGCATCTTAAAAAACAAATCATCCACACTATGTTGATGACGTTCGAACTTCGAAGAGCAGGGAAAATTATGAATAGCCTAAGTCAAGTACTGAAAGGAGTTGCTCCTGGACCGCGGTCACGTGTGGACGTTTCGGAACTGTGGTGTCCGGTCAGGTTAGGTCAGGTCAGGTGAAGTGAGAGTATGTGAAACACGCTAGGACGGACTACCACACCCATTAAATGTCCGCCTTGGCTGGTATCGAACCCAGGTTAAGCAGATTCACACGTGAGCTTGCTCTCCACTCGACAGCCGCGGTGAATTGCTATGGAGTATGGTTTCCTTTGTTTTAGTCTTCGACCTGATATACAGTAATTTAAGCTTAGGCTACCTATTTAAATAATATGGGAGGTTAAGAGACTTTCTTGTAATTGACCAATTGCGGATTTCGTTCTACAAGGAAGTTGGAGCTGTAGACATCGATATTTAGCTAATTAACAACTAAAATACGGTCAAAGTACATTTATAAATACACAAAACTTAATTAATCCTAGTTTCTACCTACTGAAATCTCCAGTAATATTGCATTATTATTCTATATCGATATTTACATCTCTAACTTCCTTATAGCCTGAAACTCGCAAGTGGTCAATTACCCCCATCTCTCGGTCGTTTTTGAGTACGAATGTCAACTTCTTGGTTAACAGGAAAAACTGGAAACTAGTTCGAGATGTAGAGGTCATCCCGAGCGAAGAATGTATCCCCCAGCATAAGCTACTTGTGTGCAACACAAGCTTATACAGAGATCCTAAGCGCAAGAAGGTATACATACCCAAAAGGAAAGTGTGGCTGCTGAAGAACAAGGAAGTTAGGGATAGGTTTCATAGTGAACTGGAGGAAATGAATAGAAATAAGGAAGCTAGGCCTAACGATATAAATAGTTAATGGAATTTTCTTAAGCATAGCCTTATCGCTGCCACTGACAAAGTCTGTGGGAAAACAAAGGGTCACCCCAGGAATAAGACCTCCTGGTGGTGGAACGATGAGGTAGAACATGCTGTGAAAGAGAAAAGGAGATGCTTCAAAGTATGGAAGAAGGGAGGCAGCAAGGAGGAATACCAGGCAGCTAAACGAACTGCCAAAAGAGTGATTTACAATGCTAAAAATGGCATTAAGGACCTGGTCCTCGAACAAGTGTGTAACACTGACAATCCCAATGGGATCTTCAACCTAGCTAGGCGAGTTAAAAATTACAGTAGGGATATTATAGGTGAACAGTGTGTTAGAAACGATAATGGGAAGATTGTGTATGCAGAAAATGAAATCAGAGAAGCATGGAAGGCACACTATGAACGATTGCTAAATGTAGAATTTGAATGGGATAAGTAACAGCTTAGTATTGAAAAACCAATATCTGGGCCCCCTCCTTTGATAGCACCAGCTGTAGTGAGCGATGCAATCAATAAAATGAAGGACGGTAAAGCTCCGGTTGCTCTGACATTGTCGCTGAGATGATAAAAGCCTCAGGGGAGACTGGTGTAAACTTAGTCACTGAGTTGATAAACACCATTATTAAAGATGAGAAAATCCCAGAGGATTGGCTCAAAAGTGTAATAGTAAATATATGCAAAGGAAAAGGGGATGCGCTAGATAGAGTAAATTATAGCGGCCTGAAAATGCTTGACCAAATCATGAAGGTCTGTGAGAGAGTCCTTGAGGGTTTGATCAGGCAAAGCATCTCTATTGATGATATGCAGTTTGGTTTTATGCCAGGACGGGGTACAACCGATGCTATCTTCATAGTCAGGCAGATACAGGAAAGATACTTACTAAAAGGCAGGGATCTTTACTTTGTGTTTGTAGACCTGGCGAAGGCCTTTGATAGGGTGCCTAGAGATGTTGTGCAGTGGGCTATGAGGAAACTTGGTGTGGAAGAGTGGCTGGTGCGTGTGATAATGAAGATGTATGAGGATTCGCAAAGTGCGGTGAGGGTGAAGGGTGTACTGAGTGATGAGTTCGCAGTCCGTGTTGGAGTCCATCAGGGTTGTGTTAAGCCCCCTCCTCTTTATTATGGTCTTGGATGCACTGTCTAGAGTTTTTAGAGGCGGACTCCCGTTGGAACTGTTTTATGCAGACGATTTAGTCGTAATAGCTGACAGTATGCAAGATGCTGAGGCCAAATTCAGAGAGTGGAGAGAGGGCATGGCGAGCAAGGGTTTAAGAGTCAATATTAACAAAACCAAGGTTATGCATTGTAGATTGAGACGAGGCAATGTGGAAAAGAGCGGTGCATACCCATGTGCAGTGTGTGGAAAGGGAGTGGGCGTTAACTCAATTCAATGTAGCATCTGTCGATGTTGGGTACACCATGGGAGTAAGCGCTGTAGTAGAATAAAGGGACCCCTGCCGAAGGATAAGTCAGAAATTGAGAAATTTGAGTGCGTAGTGTGTAAAGGCGAGCTTGTGTTAAGTGATGATCCTGTGGCTGTGAATTTTGGAAATGAGTCTTTGGAGCTGGTGAACAAGTTTTGTTACCTAGGAGATACCATCTCTGCCGGTGGTGGGGCCGAGGCTGCCACTGTTGCTAGAATTAGGTGTGGCTGGGGGAAGTTCAGAGAACTGATGCCAATCCTGACCATGAAAAGAATGCCTCTCCCCCTCAAGGGAAAGGTGTATGACTCATGTGTTAGAAGTGCAATGACGTATGCCTCAGAAACATGGCCCATTAAAGTAGAGGATGTCAACAGAATGGAGCGTAATGAGACGAGAATGGTGAGATGGACGTGTGGGGCCAGGCTACAGGATAGAATAACAAATGTTGAGCTGAGGAGACGTTTAGGTATAAAGAGTATGAGCGAGGTGATGCGTACAAGTAGACTGGGATGGTATGGACATGTGGAGAGAATGGATTAAAAAAATTGGGTGAAAAAATGCAGGTCTGTGATTGTGGAGGGAGCTGCACCAAGGGGTGGACAGAGGAAGACCTGGGATCGGACTATACGTGCCGATCTCAAATCCAAGAACTTGACAAGTGAAGCAGCCCTTAACAGGGTTGCCTGGAACGCCGCCATTAGAACAAGAGACTGAAACTGCACGTATGTGTGGAACACTCAGTCTTAAAATTTTATGTATGTATGTATGTATGTAACTTGTAATTTATAAAAACAATCATAATTAGCTTACGATTACTTATTAATAACAATGCAGTTCTCCAACATATATATAACTATTTCATGTCTATAATTGTACAAATACTTTATAAAGACAAGGTTGGGATTCAAATTGAAATACACCTAACTTGATATAGACCATGCGCACTGGTCCAATCTAGCTTTAAAAGCACCGGTTGTGGGGACAGTGACTACATCTTCTGGGAGTGAGTTCCAAGCATTGACCACTCTCACACTGAAATAATTCGCCCTGACTAGAGTTCTACAGTGACCTCTTTTAATTAGCTTGCATGGTTCGATCTTGTTCTCAACTCGCTGAATTCAAAGAAGATTTGATGCTCAACATGTTCTACCCCTTTCAGGAATGTTAAAGGTTACAATTAAATCTCCCCTTTGTCTTCTCTTCTCCAGCGATGTCAGCCCCAGTCGTTATAATAATAATAATAATAATAGTTCTTAAAGCTAGCTCATGCTAAGCTAGCTAAGGATAGCTCAATAAGGCCTATTAGGCGTATTTCCATTGGGGTCCTGTACTACTACCCCATCCCTTTGCTCATGAGGGATGGTAACGACTCAGTGCTTGTGAAAAATCTTTAATGCGCCGAGCGTGGGCGCGAACCCGGGCCTTCTGGGTGGAAGTCCGAGACGCTAGTCACTACACCAAGCGAGCCGCTCACACCTTACTTCATAGTCAAGTTCCTGTAGTTCGGGTACAAGTTTGGTCATTCTCCTCTGAACCTTTTCTAATTCCAGAATATCCTTCCTGTAGTAGGGTGACCAACTTTATACCGCATACTCAAGATGAGGTCTCACTAAAGAGCAGTAAAGGGTTTTGCAGGTTTCTAAATCCATGGGAGAAAAATTTCTTCGAATTAGACCAACCATCCTGTTCCCCTTTGCTGCCACTTTTGCAATATGATGTGCTGGTTTTAGGTCTGATGGTATGAATACTCCCAGGTCTTTCTCTACATCAGATGATTTAAGCTCTTCACCATTCAGTTCATACATTACCCTGGGATTTCCTATGGCCAACCTGCATAGTTACACATTTATCGGTATTAAAATCCAGTAGCCATTTCTTACTCCAATCCTGCAACTTCCCAAGGTCCCTTTGCATAGCCTGAATATCTTCCTCAGAGTTTATCACTTTAAAGATCTTAGCGTCATCAGCAAAAAGTAGGGTCGGACACTATAGGTTTTGTACCATATCGTTAATGAAAATAAAAAACAAAACAAGCCCAAGCACTGACCCCTGCGGCACTCCAGATGTGACACTCAATTTTTCAGATTGTGCTCCTCTTATTTCCACCAACTGTTGCCTGCCAGAAAGAAACCCTTTAATCCAGTTCAATATCCTACCTTTGACCCCATATGCTTCAAGTTTACTTAGCAATCTAGCATGTGGTACAGTATCAAAAGCTTTCCTACAGTCAAGATAGTTCACATCTACTGGTTCCTGTTGGTCTATTGCCTTTGATAATTCCTCCATGTACACCAATAATTGTAACCGTACTATGTCCCTGAAGAAAACCATGTTGCTTGTCGTCAATTAAATTATTATCTTCCAAGTGCCTCACTAACTTTTGTCTAATTAAGATTTCACACAACTTGCACAACACACATGTTAATGACGCAGGTCGATAGTTCAAGGGTTCAAGTTTATCACCTTCTTGTAGATCAGGCAAACCTTTGCTAGCATTTCTTCCAGGTCTTCTTCCTGCCTTTGGATTGGATTATTTTGTCATGAGGGTTGTCAAATTAGGGGGCCAGTTGTGTGTATTGGATGGTCTAATACACGTGTTTGACTTGCATCAGTTCTTGTCGTTGGTATTAGTTGAGGTGATCGGGCAAGGTTGGTAAAAGGGGCGTGTTGGATTTCACATAGTGGTCATTTAAGGATGGCTCAAGGTCATTGGCTACTTGGATGACATGATTGCAGGTGAGGCAGGTGACTGTACCGTGAACGGTACGTTGTTCGATGTCTGGAGAGAATATCATGTCTTGCTGGTTATTGTTTGTTTTGGATACCCAAGCTTAATGGTGTGCATGTATTGTGAGGGTACTTTGGTTGACTGATTGAGTTACGACATGAATTCTGTTCATGGTTACTGTTCTAGTTGGTTTGGTTGATGTGTTGTTGTGTGTGTTTTTTTTGCTTTTTTTCCTTGTGTCCCAAACCTTAATCGTCGAACCACACAGTCGATTTGGGCCTCCAATTTCTAGAGCAGGTCAAGGCCCATGTACCCGTCGTAGGTTTGACACTGGGAGTCAAATATTATGAAGGGGTGCCTGGTTTTTGCTAATGGTTCTGGTGTGGTAACCGGCAAGGGGCTGGTTTCACCTCTGAAGTTGAGAGCTTCATCTCCTGCCCCTATTAAATTGGTAGAAGAAGCCTTAAAGTTTTAAAATTTGTTTTTATGCTATTGGTAAAACTTTGTGTTGAGGTACGATCTTGCCGCACCTGCAGCAACTTGACTCACAACCCTATGATCTTAACTTTCTTGTAGACTAGAGTTTTTGAGTAGGTGCTGGTTGCCCCAGTTAACACCTCTGTCAACAGGGGGCTCTTCAAAAATCCTCCGAAACTTCAGAGGGGACTTCCGGTTCTGGCAGGCATAGTTGTATGAGGTCTTCAGTTACCTCTTGTACAGTGAGGTTTGGTTTTGTTCATAAACTTCTTCCTGTATCTCCAGTTTGTTTGCAGAGACGCGGGGCATTTTTACCTGCTGACTTGTGGAGGGCTGAGATGGTGACCTGTTATAAGGGTTCTTGGTCGTTGGCTTCCATAGCTGTTTCTCCTGATCCCTCATCTCTTGTATGGCGCATTGTGGGTGGCAAGTTTTACACTCCCATGGATGTATTAGGATGATATTGGATTTCTGTTGCCGTGTCTTGCGTGGGTAAATCCGGGGGATTGAGTTGTCGTCCTTTCTCTTCCATTTATTCTGGAAATGGGATCTTGCTGCCTCAGTTTTTAGATGAGTGGGGATTCTATGAACGGCATGGTTTTTGTTGATCTTGGCCGCCAAGAGTCCCTTATCCGATTTATGTCTTGATCTAGCCCTACAGGGTTGAGAATGGAAAAATGTTCCTGCAATTTTTCTGATAGAAACCTCAGCAACCCTGTGAAAAGGTGGTTATTCTTCTCTTCTTGCGAGGCCTGAGGAAATGCTGACACAATGGGTTTTCTGAACTGTGCCAAAGTTTCGTCAAGATTTCCCTCGTACTTTATGTTGCTAAATCGAGTCGACGCGACACCTGTAGGCTACTGAGGGACGGTTGTAGGGTATCTATGACTAATATTGTTTAAAATCGACCCATGTTTAGCCTGCTTGCACTTTGCTGGCTACGAGAGCTACCGCTTTACCAAGATGAATTAAGACATGCAATATTCTCACTATCTTGATAACCTAATTAAGTTGAGTACTGGTTTAACCATTTCCATGTATTTTGTGATGTCATACAGTGAAGGTACATACTTAGGGATGGGAATATGTGATCTTTGTGCCATTTTGAACTATTCTTTGCTTGCTCTATTGTACAAGTAGGCTATACCAATTTCCCTTTCTCGTTGTTTAGCACCACCGCGAGTCACCAGTGTTATGCTGGGATAAGATAGGTAGTTTAAGTTCACTAAATGGGAAGAATAGGATATTCAATATACATGCAGAGGGCAGAATCAAGGCAAATCATACATTCAGAGCAGGTCATTCGTTCTACTTGTGCATAAGAATATAATAGAGGAGTCTGCATAAATAATATCTTGACTCAGGTTTTCTATGTGAAACCTAAAGGGGACACAATAGCAGTTATACAGGAAATACACTAATGTATTGAAATATGAACTTATGGCTTACACAATACTTAAATCATCAATTGTATATAGTCAGGAACTCTTATGAACATTAGAACACTGGTGATGGGCTGGTCTATCAGAGTGAGAACTGAGCGATCTCTGCCATACCCATAGCTTACTCTGACTGTTCCTTTTACTTTTATATTTTCTAGATCTCAAGTGACAGCGTCTCTTCCGTGGATTGACCTCCCAGTCTACCTAGATTGGAAGCCAAAGCGTCACATTTTTTTTTTCTTTGCCCCTCAACTTTCTCTTCATAATTGCTGAGGGGCACAGGGCCCTGGGTGGGGCTTTGGTTTCCCGGGCGTTTCCGCACCCTCCTCAGCTCCCAGCCATGGAGTGGCTTCGGTCACCCAGGCTTTATTGTGGTCGGCAGTGAGGGTTCTGTGGGGGCGCACGGTTATGGCCTTGGCCTTGCTCGGGGCCTTGGGGCTGTTCGGCCAGGCAGCTTGGGGAACAACAACAACAACAACAACAACAACAACAACAACATTAGAACATAGCATGGAAATAGTCTTCAGGGCACTCTATAGTGATTTATTTACTTTCAAGAGTGAACGTATAGATAACACACAAGAGTTCAGCAGCGCGTTCGGTAGACCTATCGCCGATTCGTCTGATAGCGCTTGATAGAACGGTGTTTCGATTTCACTACCGAACGACACAGATCGCCGATCGGTCTGCCAGAGCTTTGTAAACAATAACAATAGCCCTTTGACCCAAGAAAGAAGAAGAACTAGAAGAAGACATCGCAACAAGAATTGCTTTATTTTTCGCCTATTTTTCGTAGTGTGTTTAATATTTACATAAATTGTATTCAAGAAGGGGAAACACGATACGCAATCTATATTATTAGCAATATAATAACTTTAAATGGTTTGTTTACATTCTCGGCGATCATTCGATCGACCTCCCAGGACCGATCGCTCTGATAGCTAAAACAGCAATCGTTTTCGATCGCCGATTTGTCGAATCGGCGGCTATCGCGTTCGCTGGAGCTATCGGCCCTAAACGATAGGTCTACCGAACGCGCCTCAGACATAAGAGAATGGGGAGCGCTCGTTTTCTATGTTACCCAAAAATGGGTCACTATGATAGATTATATTATATCTCAGTGAGTCTGAATTACATATAGAACTCATGGATGTGGAAAATGAACTTCTAGTATTTAATTCTTAATATTATCTTGATCATAGAAGAACCTAGAATAACACTTGAATTTTAATAATAGATAGTTAAGGACTGCAGTTGTGTTTATTGTATTCCCAAGTGGAAAGTTAACAAGAAATATTGTTGCGTGTTCTAGGGTCATCGTTCTTGGTATCCTCAGCAGCTGATGATGGAGAGAGCCTCAAACTTCTTTTTGGACTTTTGTGTTGTTTGAAAAGTCTCAAACATTCTCTGAAAGTTTTTTGGGCCTGGCAACTGGTTATTACAAATTTTGGTGTGGCAGCGTCAAGCCTATAGCTACCTCTCGTAGCAGCGAGCCTACCTGTGACAGCTTCTAGCCTGCCTCTGGTGTTGTAAAGCCCACCTCTGTTAGTGTCAAGCCTACCTGTGACCGCTTCTAGCCTTCCTCTGTTGTTGTAAAACCCACCTCTGGTAGTGTCAAGCCTACCTGTGACCGCTTCTAGCCTTCCTCTGTTGTTGTAAAGCCCACCTCTGGTAGTGTCAAGCCTACCTGTGACAGCTTCTAGCCTTCCTCTGGTGTTGTAAAACATGTGTAAATATTGCTGATACCAATTATTGATCAAAACGTAATTGGTGCCGAGACATCACTTATTAGGCCGATTGTATATCTCGAGTGCGTGTACATGAAAGGGCAGCAGATATAGTTTTATTTTGATATGTGTATGAAGGAGATAAAAGACAAAGCTGCCTGTAACAAGTATCCCCCCAAAGTTGAAAGAGTGCACGATAGAGATCTAAATTCAAGGTACCGGTACATTAGAGTCAAAATCTCTGGACACACGGAGCTTGAAGCAGTTCAAGTCATAAGATGAGGGAAAGACAGATTGAGGGAGAGAGTTCCAGAGCTTATTTGTTGAGTAGAAGACTGGAAAAGTCGGTTCACTCTTGGGTTAGAGAGTTGGACACAATTGGAGTGGGAATGTGTTGAAAGTCGGGTGTCCCCCACTCTCCGTAAAGGAGGAGGTATACACTGAGAAAGCTCTGAAGAATATTGATTATTGTAATAGCGGTAGAAGAGTGAGAGTGATGCAACATTTCAGCGTGTAGAGAGATATTGTAGGGAAATAGTAAGAGGAGGTGAATTGTTGAGACAAAATGCTTTTGACTCTACCCTTTCCAGAACTGCGATATGGCTTGAACCTCTCCAGAGTCCATACACGCGAACAATACCCGATACAGTCTATCCTCCTATAACACGAATTCCTACAACATGATCCTCCTTTAACACGAGGGGGGGGGGGTCCCGATAAATAGTACATTTATTCAGTTAATTGTGGCCATGATATTGTAGATTCAAAAAAATTCTAACTAATTTCTCTATAATATATTTATACATTTTGATATATTCTAGGAACTAATATACAGTATTCTAGGTCTTTCCTAGGACCGATCGGTCACTTTTATTTATCACCGTATTGCCGCCGTATGTATACGCGATCGCATAGCGCAAATTTCATGTAGTGCAAGGGTCGGATCGACCAATTTTTCTTCATTAGTTTTAATGATTTTTTATATTTGTTAATGGTTTGATGATATCTGGTAAGTAATATACTGTAGGAGTTTGTTTAGCAAGAAATCCGGAAAAAAGGTACAAAATTGTGGGGTGCAGACCCTTATAGAATTATCTCCATATAAAGTGTTATTCCTACAACGCGAATTCCTACAGCGCGACGGGCTCTGCCGCCCATATAGTCGTGTTATAGAAGGATGGACTGTACATGGGCGCGCAGTGCCCCTGTACAGAGCAAGAAGTTATGCGGGAGAGAAGAACCCACAGAGACAGTTGAGCACACCTAACTTCTGGGAAGCTGTTTTAGCAAGAGTGGTAATATGTTCTTTCCCAAAAAAGGTCAGAAGAAAGAGATACACCAAGAATATTGAGATAAGATGAAAAGTTGATTTTTTTCTTGAAGAGTAAGTGATAGCTATGTGGAAGATTGTGACGGGTAGCTTGAAGGAGAAATTGGGTGTTGGAGGCATTGAAAGTAACAAGATTCTCTGTGCCCCAATCGAAAATAGTTGACAGCTTAAAGGATAAACATGCTATGGCCTTATCACTTCAGTTTTAGAGTAATTGCATGATGGGTTATTGTGGAAAACTAGTTGAATAATGTATGGTAGAGTAGTCAGCACATGTGTGAATAGGGCTAAAGGTATAGTCAAGATCATTAATGAATATTCGGAAGAGAACTAGAGACAAGAGAACCCTGAGGAACACCGGAGCTGATGGGTTGAGGAAGTGAGCAATGGCCGTCCACAACTGTAGCTCTGGCAAGGCCAGGAAGGAAATTAGAGACAAAGGCACAGATAGAGGGATAGAAACTGAAGGAGGGTAGTATGGAAATTAGAGATTTGTGCCAGACTTTATCGAAGGCTTTCGATATGTCTAGTGCAATAGAAAAAGTCTCACCAAAGACCCGAAGGGAGGATGACCAAGAGTTAGTAAGATACCGTAAGTAAGTAGATCACCAGTAGAGTGGCCCTTAAGGAAACCATACTGGCAATCTGAACGTAGATTATGGAAAGACAAATGCTTAAGAAATTTTGAATTAAGAATCGATTAAATAACTTTAGAGATGCAAGAAATAAGAACAATTGGACTATAGTTGGAGGGTTGAAAGCGGTCACCCTACTTTGGGACAGGTTGAATGAGAGCAAACTTCCAGCAAAAATGGAAGACTTTAGAGGAAAGACAGAGACAAAAGTGTTTGTCTAGGCAGGGAGTCAGCACGGAAGAACGATGCTTGAGTACAACAGGAGGAGTATTTAGCTTTTTCAGAGGAATGGTATGGGGTATGGTCAAGGGTATAAAGAAAAAGTATATACAGTGAAGTCACTGGAAATATTGATAGGGATTTACCATTCTATTTTTATACAGGATGGCGCAGAATTCGGTTACCCAAGCCCCACAGCTGACTTCTACCCTTTGGCTGACCAAATTCTGCACCACCATGTATTGGATGGGTTTATTAGTACCAAAATACCTTTATAAGGGGATATTATTATGGACATTTTAATTACCATATTCTTACCTTCTTTGAACCCATAGTTTCTTGGAGTTGATAAAGACGAATTAACCTTTAAACGGCAAACCTATGGTATTTGAAAGTGCCCACCAGGCGAAGATATTTTGATAGATTCCCAACAAAAATCGTCATTATCCAATAAATATCGTTATTACTTATTTATATGCACCTGTTTTACGTTTAATATGAAGATATTAACATGCAACAACAATAAAACAAGTGGGAATAGTATTTGGGGGTTAAATAGACAATGTATTGCCTACCGGTTCATTCATGAGAGGAGAGCCGTCGCGGCATACACCCTTCCCCTCCCACTTATCGATCGACACTGATGTCTTGCTAGTTAAGTATTTCTCTTGCCACGATCTCTATATGCCTCCTCTTCGACCTTGAAACCGGGTGTGGTATATTGGCGCCGAAAATAAACCGATAAACAAGGGAATAAGAGGAAAAATAGGTGATAATTGAAGGGGGGGGGGCACATGTGGAGGAGTGATAGTAGGTATGGAGGGGAATTATCTCACTTAATCACATTCCTTTGTTTTGAGTGCCACTGAGGTATTTTAAAAGGCTTTTTTAACACCTTACGAGCGGCCTATGCGGTTTATTTATATGTACCGCCCAGCGGGGTGTTTTTAGCCAAAATAGGGCTGTTTACGTGATCATTTTCATGCCTAAATAAGACCCAGAACGTAAAACAAGTACCTATCCCTGAAAGGGCATAAACAGAGCTTTCGAATGACACCATAACGATCCTTTTATGATGGCTAGTTTTCTTGCAATAACCGTGCAACGCGAGTGCAAAAAGCATGTAATTAGCCACTTTCCCGATACAATTCCTTATATAGCGAGTGAGAGAGGGAGGAGGGAGCTGGGATTCGTGTCAGTATGTTCGCCGCGGTGGTCTGGAGCAGTCATACGCTCGCTACTCTCCTGCCACCACTTGTCTCTCTCTCTCAGCAACATTACGTGCTGAAATTGCCACTCGAGTTATGTCGAGCGCCGCCACATAGTCCAGCTTTATTTAACTCGACTTATGTGGTGAGCCGCTAATTAAGGGTTAAGGCCTTGGATCTTAAGAGTCCCGTCGCTTTCACCCAGTAAAACCTCTCAAGAGTCTCGGTGCCGTTCCCGGGTTAAGGGTAGCGCCACACCAACCCCGGAACCTCACATATTCTGGCTCTAATTGTTCAATCAGTTGCATACAAAAAAAAACAAAACAGGGAATAACTTAACATATGAGCGAGCCTCTCACACTGCCACACTAGATTATATCAGACATATTCTGGTGTGGTAGTTTGAATAACTGACCCAAAATGTGAGGGAATGCAACAGGTTAATCCATGTTTTTTTTTTCTGATGTAACCAATTGACCGCTTGCGAGTTTCGTTCTATAAGGAAGTTGGAGCAGTAGACATCAACATTTAGCAGAATTACCAGATAAAATACGGTTGTAATGCCTTTATAAATACATAAAATATTATTATTCATATTTTCTATCCACCAAAAGCCTACATTGTTATTGCATTTCTGTTTAATATCGATGTTTATGGTTTCAACTTCCTTATAGCCTGAAACTCGCAAGTGGTCAATTGAACAATTTGCGTCCGAATATGTCTATGGCGCTACCTTTCCAGTCAGCGCATCCTTTTTCTGGCAACATTTTGGAACCATTATGCACTGGTATCGGTAACTTGAGTGAAGGTAGATTACTATACTGTAGGTGGCACGTGTTTTATAAAGGTATATTCTAGAAGCTGCCAGATCAGAGTTATGGATAAAAGTGGCGGGAGAAAGTGCTCTAGGCCATTTTCATTTTGGGGAGCTTTATTTATTTACTTGTTTATTTATTAATATTATTTTAGTTTCCTTCCCAGACCTCCATCAACCTTAAACAAAAATAACCCCACGACCCCTTTTTCGAGATTAATTTGTATATTTTTTGAGAGAATATTGTCCTGGCTGAAGGCTGGTTCCTCGTAAATTGCAGGTTCACTTTCACTCGCCAGGAAAATATTGACACCTAAATGTCACGAAAGGCCTTAAAATTGACAAGGAAATGGGGTGAAAGGTCATAAAATCGCCAAACTAATGGGGTGAACGTCTTAAAGTCTTAAATCTAGTGGGGCTAATCATGAATATTTACCTAAATATTTCTGTGCTGTCTATCTATCCCCTAACTCTACTGACTTTCCTCAATTCTTTGACTATTTATTCTCTCAAATCTCCATCTTAGGAGATTTCAATGTTCACCACCGCCAATGGCTCTCCTCTCACTTTACTGACCAACCTGGTGAACAAGCTTACATATTTTCTATCCTAAATGACCTAGAGGAGTTAGTCCAGCACCCTACTCCTATCCCTGACCACCTTGGAGATTGGCACGACATCCTTGAATTATTTCTAACCTTCAATCCGTCTGTTTACGTTGTAAACCTTCTCTCTCCATTGGGCACCTCCGATCATAATCTTATCTCAGTTACTTGTCCCATCTCTCCAGTACGGCCATCCGATTCTCCCTGCCGGCAGCGCTTGTGGCACTTTGGCGCTGCCGACTGGGAGGCTCTTCGGCAGTGCTTCTTTGATTTCCCATGGAACTATTATTGCTTCCGGGGCCGATAATCCTCGGGGTGTGCTGAACGCATTACTGAGGTAATGATCTCGGGCATGGAGGCATACATTCTATTTTCTTTCTCTCAGTCTAATGCAAAAAAATCTTGGTTTTCTTACACTTGTTCTATTGTTGTCCGCAATAAGGAGGAAGCATTCAAATGGTATCGTCACCATCAAACTCAAGAATCTTGTACTTTCAGTGTTTTTGCCCGGTATCAAGCCAAATCTGTTCTTCAACTTACCAAAAACTCTTTCATCAATTATTATGCTTTTTCCATTAACCAACTTCACATCTAAACTCAATTAATGAAATCAACAAATACATGTGGCTCTCCAAGGACTCGAACCTAGGATACTCCCATCGAAATTCCGCGCACTTATGCATTACGCTATCAAGACAGTTAAAGAAATATGCACAAGCCTACGATTTATTATGCAGTTTCGAATCCTGCATATTTATCTGAGCATGTAACAAATGCTCTGAACTCTCCAACTCTAGTTCTCCCCCAAGCTTTCTGGCATCTAGCCAGAAAACCTTTCCAACAATTTCAGTTCCTCGTCTTTCCCTTCTCTTTTCCACTCTGACGGTACCACCGTCACCTCTTCCTCTGAAAAAGCTGAATACTTCACTCAAACCTTCACTAGAAACTACACCTTGGATGATTCCGGTGCTATTCCTCCTCTCACTTACTTATGCCTAATATAATAATCTCTTCAAAGGATTTACTTTCTGTCCTCTCTGGCCTTAATACTAAGAAGGTGTACGGACTGGGTGGTGTTCCTTCTGTTGTACTCAAGATTGTTCTTCCATGCTGACTCCCTGCCTAGACAAACTCTTTCGTCTCTGTCTTTCCTCTAATAAAGATAGACTGAGAAAATGTGCCACTTGGGAGTGGGACTGTGTTGAAAGGCGGGTGCCTCACACTCGCTGCAAGGGAGGGGTTATGAACTGAGAGAGCTCTGAAGAACACTTATTGTTGTAATAGCATTACAAGAGTGAAAGAGATGCAACATTGCGGCGTGTAGAAAGAGATTGTAGGGAACTAGTAAGAGGAAGTGAGTTTATGAGGCGAAACGCTTTAGACTACTCTTTCGAGAAGTGCGGTATGGGTGGAATCTCCCCACACATGCGAACAATACTTGATACATGGGCGTACTGTGCCCCTATTCAGAGCAAGAAACTGTATGGGGGTGAAGGAACCCATGGAGACAGTTGAGCACACCCAACTTCTGGGAAGTTGTTTTAGCAGGAGTGGTAATATGATCTTTCCAAGAGAGGTTGGATGCAATTTCTCTGAACCAGGACCTTTCTAGAATTAATGAATGGGGACAAGAGAATCTAGTTTCCTTTAATGCACAGAAAACCAAGTACATTCAATTTTCTAACCGACAGAATCTCACTGACTCCCATATTTTTTTTAATGATGTAAATATTCCCACTTCCCCTAGTATTGACATTCTCGGTGTAACATTAACTACTAACTTGAGCTGGACACATTATGTTAGAAGCATTGCTAAGAATGCCTCTAAAAAACTGGGACTCCTGTACAGAGTTCGAGAATTCTTCACTGACGAGCAGTTGGCCGTAATATATAAAAGTCATGTGCGCTCTCAGATGGATTACTGTTCACCTCTGTGGGGTGGAAGTGGAGTGGTTGCATTGAGGCAGTTGGACAAAATTCAAAATAAAGCTATTAGATTAATCAATAACCCTGCAATCACACAGGACCTTCCTACATTATTCATACGAAGAAACGTTGCATCCCTTGCATTATTCTACAGATATTTTCACAGCAATTGTTCCGAGGAACTTGCTTCAATTGTGCCGCCTCTCCACATCTTTCCCCGTAGAACTAGGGCAGCTGAGAGCGCCCATGAATTTACACTTTCTCCTCCACAATGCAGAACTTCTGCTTATCAGAATTAATTTATCCCCAGAGCTACTACTCTTTGGAATTCACTTCCCTCGAATTGCTTTCCACAAACTTACAATCTACAAATGTTTAAATCCAGTTGTTACAAACATTTTATGAATGGAGGATGCCTTTAGGCACATGGACCTTTTTGTTTTATCTGTGTTTTTCCTTCCTCCGTTCATTGTCTCTTAAAAAAATAAAAAAAAAAAAAAAATAATACACCAAGAATATTGAGAGAAGATGAAGGGTTGATTTGTGTATTGTTGAAAAATAATTGGTAAACTTGTGGAAGATTGTGACGGTTAGTTAAATGGAGAAATTGGGTCAAACAGTTAGGATTTTAAGGGGACAGTGGCTCTTATTTTGGCCTATTAATTAATTTATTCATATAGAGTATATTTTAGTTTCCTCGCTAGATATCCCTCAAACTTAAAAAAACATCCCCTAGACCCCCCTCAAGATAAATTTGTACATTTTTCGGTAAAAAAATGTTCCAGCCGAAGGCCGATTCCTCTTATAATTACAGGCTCGCTATCGTTCGCTAGGAACAAATTTGACATCTAAATGGCATGATAGGTTTTAAGATTGTCAACGGAATGGGACAAAAGGTATTAAAATCGCCAAGCTAATGGGCCGAACGTCTGAAAACTATTGGGGCTAAACATGAGGAAGAAGGGGTCCAGAAAAAGACCCCCTCTCCCCTTAAATGACACTGATGGGCCCTGGCAATATTTTAGGATTGTCGGCCATGGCTGATATCTAGCCGTAAATCTGGCGGACGACATGCGGCTTGTGTGAAGGCGCCTATTAACCCTTAGCCTCCAACAAATTCTTCTGAAACTTATTGTATTCGTCTTAAGGAGGGTGACCTGCTTTTTTCTCTTTCTTAGTTGTATCCATTCGGCCCCATTCAGCCTACTGTTTATCCCCATCCAGGTGTCGATTTTTTCCTGGCGAGCGATAGCGAGCCAGCATATTAAGGAGAAATCCGGCTTACATTTTCTTTTGAAAAATGTACAAATTTAGCCAGCTGTCTAACTCATTATCCAAAATATGGTGGCTCGCTATCGCTTGCCAGGTAGCTAGATAAAACAAAGGGTAAAAAATATGGCCGATTATACAGTATTGTATATTTCCCAAAAATTATGCATCATATATATTTAGTTATTGAGGTTATTGTATACTAAAGAACTGGACTTTAAGTAAGCATTTTTTTATTTTAATTAACACGTACAGTATATGCAAAAGTTAAACATTGTAGATATAATAGCACACAGGTATATGAGAATACAAGAGGATTCATAAACTAGATATACAGTATATGTAATAATGCTGTAAAAATGCTGTGTAAAATACTTCAATATCAGGAACCCTATTAAGGAACCCTAAATAATCTGTCACCACCTGTCGTAATAATCAGTGTAAATGTATGCCATTTATTATTCAATTACTTCATAGAGATTCAGGTATTCATATATCATTAAAGTGGTACTATCGGTTATATACATATATACAGTATATATATATATATATATATATATATATATATATATATATATATATATATATATATATATATATATACTGTATATGTGTATTGTGTAGATCACAGTGGCGACGTAGGTGTTATTTACTTTATATTATATACAATTACACACACATATATATATATATATATATATATATATATATATATATATATATATATATATATATATATATATATATATATATATATATATATATATTATATATATATATATATATATATATATATATATATATATATAGACGGTACATTGTCATGCCCCAGTTTGACTTCAGTTATTACAAAGACTATATAGCTTATGTTGAAGATCATCAGAGTTTTGTGATTTGAGCATTATTATAACTTGTATAACCAAGCTTACAACAGGTGTGAGTATAAGTTTGTAGGAATGTCTCTCACTTAATATAAACCGTAGTCTTCTGGACGTTAGAGCAGCGTTTCCCAACCTGGGGGGCGCGCCCCCCTGGGGGGGCGTTTGACAATGCTAGGGGGGCGTGGGGTAATCAAAATTCAAAATAGATCTAGGCCATTCAAATGCATACAGAGTTATCCCAAAGATATACAGTATATGAATAAGAAAATTTGATAGGAAAACTTCACAACCGTCATTCCGAGCAACCACACGTAGTGTTGCCATGAAACCATCAATCAGTTTTAATGCTTGCATGCAGATTTGTTAATTTTTCGCCCTTTTTACAGTATCTTGTGTCTTAACCCGTCCAATCCCAGTGACGGCTATAGCCGTCGGTAGATAAGTAACTTCCCAGTCCCAGCGACGGTTATAGCCGTCAGTAATGTACTTGTCTTGTAACTGCCTGTACAAGGCTATGTTGATAGATCCATTATTGCCTCATCTCTTGAGGTGAAAAGGTATCTCTCCTGTCATTTTTGCCACATTGCTGGGGACTTTTATTACTGTATCCTACGGTACAGTACGGGTTAAGCATCCATATGGATAAACAAAATAATTTTCTAGGCATCAGAGGTGTGGTGGAGGTCTGGGGGGGCATCATGAATACAGTCCTGACCAAAGGAGGGCGTGGCGTGGTGCTTAAAAGGTTGGGAACCCCTGCGTTACAGGAATGCCATTTACTCTGGGACAGTACAAGACATTTGTCATCTGGTCTCATTAGCATAATATAAAATATATTTGTAGATGAAAAAAGACACTGTATTTTTTGCGGTTATATGTTCTGTGAAGCATTCAAAGCCAATTTCATAGCTAATTCTAAAGAGTCTTAAGGGGAGGCAGACCGATTTTCTGGACCCCCTTCTCCCTAATGTTTAGCCCCACTAGTTTTGAGATTATAAGACGTTCGGCCCATTAGTTTGGCTCTTTTAACACCTTTCGCCCCATTTCGTTGTCAATTTTAAGACCTTTCGTGCCATTTAGGTATCGATTATTTCCTGGCGAGCGATAGCGAGCCTGCAATTTTAAGAGGAATCGGCCTTCGGCCGGGACATTTTTCTACCACAAAATGTACAAATTTATCTTGAAGGGGGGTCTAGGGGGTGTTTTCTAAGCTTGATGGAGGTCTAGGGAGGAAACTAAAAAAATATATGAATAAATGAATTAATAGACCAAACAAACAGCCAGCCTCCCCTTAACACATTGAAAGTCTTCCTGGAAGTTCTCCCTTATATTAGGGATTGTATATTATCCAGTTATCTGTACTGTGATTATGTAAATACTGTAACTCCCTTGTTTGGTAACTTATAACAATTACATTTTTCCTACCGATATATACTTGTAGTTGTTATGTGTGTAACTCCCTTGTTTGGTAACTTATAACAATTACATTTTTCCTACCGATATATACTTGTAGTTGTTATGTGTGTAACTCCCTTGTTTGGTAACTTATAACAATTACATTTTTCCTACCGATATATACTTGTAGTTGTTATGTGTGTAACTCCCTTGTTTGGTAACTTATAACAATTACATTTTTCCTACCGATATATACTTGTAGTTGTTATGTGTGTAACTCCCTTGTTTGGTAACTTATAACAATTACATTTTTCCTATCGATATATACTTGTAGTTGTTATGTTCCTATAATGACAATATGGTGTTGCGTGTATAGTCTATTCGCTGTAAGTAGGCGAGAAATCATGACCTCTACCCTCTATAACTAAAAAAAGGCTAGAGCAAATTGGCTGTAAATTTCCACATCTATTCCTTGACCGACTCTTTCTAAATGGTAGAAATATTAGCTCGATTACTCTAGTCGTATTGGAGTTACAGAGGTTAGAGGTCATGATTTTTCTCGTAATTACAGAGAATAGACTATAGTGACGATTATATTATCTTCTAATGGAATGCTTACGATACAGTCGTCCACCTCCATCACAGGTTCTTTTATAGTATATTATTGTGTGATAATATTGAACAATGTAGTGTTGTAGCTGTGGCCTTGATAAGTTTATAATGGGAGCATAGTAGGTCCAAGAGATCCTGTAGTAGTTGTGGTGTGGTGGTAAGACACTGGGGTCTCATAATACACACGAAATATAATGGATATGAAAAAGGCAATTAAAGTGTCCATAATTATCTAGCCAACGCAAGGTATATTGATATTGATGTCAATATACCCATCTAATACACAGATAGAAAGGTATATCACCATCAATATACATAATGATTGTATATAGCTTTTTCATACCCTTGATTGTTGACTGTAGAATAATTAACCCATGGACTGCAAAGGTCCTCTCAGAAGCCATGGTATTTAAACATGTGTAAAAATAACCCTTCAAAAACCATGCCAGTGCCAGGAAATGTCTGAAATTTGGGTGACACACAGAAAGCAGTGGCATCTTTCCATACCACATCCTAAACTCCTTCCCCCCTTTATACCCCACCCACCCCTCCCTCCTTAAGGGGAGTGACCTGCTTTTTGTCTCTTTCTTGGTTGTATGCATTCGGTCCCATTCAGCCTACTGTTTTAAGACATTTATCCCCATCTCGGTATCTATCGATTTTTTTCTGGCGAGCGATAGCGAGTCAGTATTTTAAGGAGAAATTTTTCTATAAAAAAATGTACACATTATCCAAATTATGGTAGCTCGCTTTCGCTCGACAGGTATAAATCGACACCTGGATGAGCATAAGCGTCTTAAAACAGTAGACTGAATGGGGTCGAATTGATACAAACCAGAGAGAGAAAAAAAGTAGGTCACCTCCCATAAACTTGGCCTGTTATTTTGCACATGTTCCAGCAGTTCATGGGTCCACCTCCACACAAGTAACCGGCTTGCGTCTGATAGAATACTTTGTGGTGATAATAAGCGATCTGGTATTCATATGAGTTATGGTTAATCCTAGTCTGGTGTTGTGGCGTTAATATAAAAATAGAGTGGAATGATCAAGCCACATCAAATTATCCACCTCCACAAAAATTACTGGTTCATGTCTCGCAGGATATTTTGTGGTAATATGGCGATACTGATTTTATGATTTGAATGTATTTGAGTAAGTCGTGCCCGGGTCCCATAATCGAGTGAATGAACCAAAATCGCCCAACTCCGCCTCCATGACGGGTTTGTGTTTGTGGCACTATAATGGGAATACAGCTGAGTATTTCATGGTGTGGTAGTGTGGCATTTATGTTGTCTCTTAGTGGAATCATTAAGCCACAGTCGTCTCCATCTACCTCTTTGACTGGTTAGTTTATGATAGAATATAATAAACATTGATATAGCTAATGTGTTTGTGACCTTGATGTTTTGTAATTTGCATATTATATTCATCTCGACCTGCCTTTTAAGTGGCGTGTGTGACAGAATTATATTTTGGCATTAATTAGTAATGTAGTAATGCATTTGTGGCTTCAATGTGCTTATAATTTGGTTTTGTGTTATAAATATTGTGGCCTGGCCGTGTGATATTGATATTGTCTGATAGCGGTCTTAATAGTCAAATCACAATCGTCCACCTCAACCACCATGCATGGTTGTATCTTGACAGAATGTTTTGTGGTAATTATAGACGATGTGGCTAAGTGTATTTGGTGTTTATAATTGGCTAGTTCTCACAGTGGAATGATCAAGCCACAGTCGTCCACCTCCACTTCTGTTATAGGGTTGTGCGTAACAGCGGCTAAGAGGACCCCGAGCCCCTGGGTAACCTCCGCGAAGGCTGTATCTGTGCTGTGTCGTTCCCAGGGAGACAGGATGACCCCACATACAGCCAGGCGGTGTTGTTGGCTGCTGTGAGCTCCTACGACTAGCCCCGGCATTGCCTCCTTTAGGTAGTCCCCACCGTCTGTGATCCCCGACAGTAACCCAGCGCCCCCAGTTCCGTCGTTATTCTCGTAGTCTCCAAACCGCACAATGGCACCCTCACCGCCGATCCGGTCAGCCTGGAAGTAGCATAATATACTAGTAGCATAATCTGTTGAGGATAACACATTATATAATAGCAGAACATAGCATAGTAAAACATTAATACAGATGACAAAAAGTAACTCTTGCCTGTTAAAGTCATCTAAAATTTTATCGTACCTGATGAATTATCTAACCAAGAACTAACCATAAACACCTGAAAATATCTGTAGTAAAACTGTGAGACTTTTGATCATATTTTTTATTTAACCACAGCTAAACCCATCACCTTGTTGATTAAAGTAAAGTACAGTTGGTGGGCTTACATATTATACTGTGCTTAGCTGTGACAGTCGTATCCATATGATGGCCCATTAGAGCCTGTGGTGGGTATCTTGGGTGAGTTACCCAGCCTGGTACACAGGGGCTACTGTATATTATCCAAGTTGTCACAGTTTACTTCCCCGGGTGGGACGTCACAAATGTCCATTAACTCCAGGATCCTATTTATTGCTAGGATAACAGAGGCATAAGCTGTCGCCTACCATTGTGCCACAGTTTGATTAAGGGGACAGTGGTTATTTTTGGGGTCTATTTATTTATATAGTAATTTATCTTTTAGTTTCCTCGCTAGACCTTCATGAAACTTAAAACAAAAACTCCCTTGACCCCCCTTCAAGATAAATTTGTAAATTTTTCGATAGAAAAATGTTCCGGCCAAAGGCCGGTTTCTCTTAAATTTACATGTTCGCTTTCGCTCGCCTGGAAAAAAATCGACACCTAAATGATATGAAAGGTTATAATCAACGAACTAATGGGGCGAATGTCTTAAAATCTGAAAACTAATGGGGCTAAGCATGAGGAAAAAGGGAGACCACAAAAATGACCCATCTCCCCTTAAAGAGTTAAATTAAAATGTTATCTCTACGTAACTAAGGGATGCAAAGTTGTTTCCGACAAATTAACATTCATTTCCCCAAAGTTTCATTCATTATCATATCTAGAAACAACAACAATCCCATATGTTTAATCTGTTAAGAACGTTGACGAAATTTTATTACATTTTGGCTAACAATGAATTATTCAAATTAGCTTGACAATGGCTTTTGGTAGTCCATGTATTCAAAATTATATCGAATAATTCTTTAGCACATCTCCATTTATAAAATATATCAACACCCTTGTGGTGAAGGGATTCAGAATACGGACATAATCATAATATTCAAGTTAGTGTTTTTTATTGTCACAAGCGCCAGTTCTCCATATAAGCGGATTCAAAATCGCTCACATTATGACATTTATAAAATTATTGTAAAATTTATAATGTTCATTCACAAAACAGTATATTTGACGGTACCTTGATGTTTACATAACAGGGGGTCAAACCGGGGCCATTTGGTATTAAGACTAGGGTAAATATGAGAAGGAATACAGCAAATTTAACATCAAATTGTATTGTTTTGGCCATGTTATCACTACCAAAGACATAATAGGAGCTGTGAACTATAATTTTAACTTTACATAGTGAATATATAACACTAATATTATGGGACTTGATATTCGTTTGACACCCTGGCTCAGTACAATACTTGGAATATTCTGGTGTTTATTCATAATATATTTAAGGGAACAGTGATTATTTTTGGGTCGATTATTTCATAGAGTTATTATTTTTTTTAGTTTCCTCCCTAGACCTCCATCAAACTTCTAAAAAACATCCATTAGATCCCCCTTCTAGATTAATTTGTACTTTTTCGGTAAAAAAATATCGCGGCCGAAGGTCGGTTCTTCCAAAATTACAGGCTCAATATCGTTCGCCAGGAAAAAAATCGACACCTATAGAGCATGAAAGGTCTTAATATTGACAAAGAAATGGGGCGAAAAGTCTTAAAATCGACAAACTAATGGGGAAAACATCGTAAAATCTGAAAACTAATGGGGCTAAACATGAGCGAGAACGGGGTCTAGAAAAACGACCCCTCTCCCCTTAACTGTACATTGACGTGTACACTACACTACCTGGAATATTCTGGTGTTGAGGTACGAGGGCCCAGTCTCACCGGAGCAGAGTTGTAGGAATTGTCTGGCCCTGGGTGTACGGCCGTAGGTCTTTATAATCACCCGGCCCTGCGTCTGGCTACCCCACCGCAGGTCCAGGAAAGCTTGGACAGAACTTCGGGGTAGGAGAGCTTTCACACCCGACAACTGGAATAAAGATGAAGATTAATAAACATGATTACCTTCTTTTGATAAATTGTAAATGGATAGGCATGGGCGATACTTTGGGGTAGGATTGCATTCATATTGAAGAACTGCAAACGAAGATGAGGATAAAAGAAACGTAATTGGTACGATGGCGCCTTTTCAATTGTAGTAGTACGGTATTTCATGTTTATTTAAATTGGTTTGCCAGACCTGGGCCCAGTTAGAATTTTTGTATAAATATTTCTAATATAGTGAATATGTGATGAATTGAATTGTATATATATATATTTTTTTTTTTTTTTTTTGTACAGCACTAGAGTATGTTATCAGTGTCCTTAATATCAATCCGGAACAAAACAGGTCCAAACACCGATCCTTCTGGTATTTTACTTGTGACACTTATCTGATTTGAAGAATTGCCATTCCCGATTCTGCTAGAAAAACTGCTGTGTTTTTCTGAATTGAGTTTTGTCGTCTCCCGAACCTATCACGCACTACTCCTAAACTGCTACCTCCACGACATTGAACACTAAGACCAAAATTGTTTGCAGAATCAAAATGAAGAAAGTGAACCTATCGTATTTCTGCTACACTTGCTAAGTAGGTCATATCTCTGCACTTTGTCATCTGAACCTTTAACGCACTACTCCTCATAAATGGCTGCCTCCACAAACATTGAACACTAAGACTAAAGCTGTTCACAAAGCCATAGTCAACAAAGTAAACCTGCTGTATTTCCACTATTGACTGTGGTGGCTCTTACACTGCGAGATTGTCTACAACGGGATGTAGCGAATTCATCCGCCATTGATACATTAATTATTACTCCTTGCTTTCAGAGCAAAATCTATCTATCTATTGCCTGAGGCTGTGATCCCTGAAAGGGTGGCCACGAACGAAACGCCCCCATGCACCTCTGTCCCCAGTCAGTCGACGTCCCTCCTCCCATCCAGCACCGCTTTCACACATATACTTCTTAACTCCATCATTCCATATCTCACTCGGTCTACATCTCCCTCTCTGTCCTTCCACCTCACTCTTGTACACTCTCTTAGTCATTCTCTTGCTTTCCATACGTTCCACATGGCCGAACCATCTCAAGGTGTTCCTTTTCACACTTTCCAGCACATCTACATCCACACCACAACTCTCTCGTACTTCCTCATTTGTCTGTCTATCCCTCCATGTAACTCCGCACGCACTTCTCAAGTAACTCATCTCCACCCCTCTTACTCTTGGTTTGTGTCTCTTCAACAACATCCATGCTTTGCTCCCGTAAGTCAATGTCGGGATTATCATACTGTTATGCAAGGACTTCTTTACTTCCATGCTGACCACCCTATTTCTTGTTACTGCTTTCAATGTTCCTATAACTCTCTTCCCCTGTTGCACCCTCTCCCACACTTCTTCATCCACACACTGCCCAAACACATAAATGAGCGGACATTCTCCATAGCCTGACCGTTCAACCTCACCTCACACTCTGTGGCTGCACCCCTTTCAAAGACCATAACCTTGCTCTTCCCCGCATTTACCTTCAGATTACATTTTTCACACACTGTTCCAAACATATTTACCAGATTCTGCTACTTCCATTCACTATCGCTCATCAGAATTGTATCATCGGCAAACAGCAGTACAGCCAACTTCCACTCGTTTCCTTCCCTTATCAGCGGTACACCAACATCCACTGCTCTTCCTTGTATTTCTTTCATGAATCCATCCTTATATATATTGAACAACCATGGGGACATCACACACCCTTGCTTTAATGGTTAACCCAACACTCAGATCAATGAACTCGCTCTGTTCATTCTCCACACACACCGACGCCTTTGCACCTTCGTACATGCTCTTCACTGTTTTCAGCAACTTGCCATCTACTCCGTATATTCTCAATACTTTCCACATACCTTCTCTATCAACTCTGTCATAGGCCTTCTCCAAGTCCATAAATGCAGCATACAAGTTTTGTTGCTTCTCCAGATCTTTCTCCACAAAACATTTCAGGGCAAAAATCTGATCTACATATCCATTTCCCTTCCTAAGCCCGTCCTGCTCGTCACTACCATTTCTCCGTTCTCGCTCTCACTCTCTCGATCACTACCCTACTGTACACCTTCCCTACTACGCTTAGCAGACATATCCCCGGTGGTTACCACACACTCCTCTTTCCCCTTTACCTTTATACAGGGGGACTATTATGCCTGTCATCAGGCTCACTTTCCTTCTCCCATGCTAGTTTACACATTTTCCATACCCATTCGATCACTATCTCACCACCATACCTCAGCATTTCCCCACACACTCCATCTATTCCTGATGCTTTGCCCATCTTCACTCTTTTCATGGCTTCACACACTTCTGACCTCCTGATCCCCACCTTCTCCTCCACCACTTCTCTTCTTCTCCCTCCCATACCCCATCCAAGTATGTTTGCTGGCGTTTCATTCCTTACGTTTAACAATTCGTTGAAGTACTCCCTCCATCTCTTGACTTTCTCTTTGTTAGTCAGTTCTCAATGCATCCTACATAATCATGAATTGCATGAAATTTAGTTTTCTAGGAGTCATTTGTGAGTGACCTTGTCAAAAGCCCTTTGAAAATTAAGATACACAATGCCAACTATATTTTTATTGTAGGCCTACATGTTAGAAGATATCAGGAAAAATATGAGGGAGGTTTGTCAGACATGAACGTTTGTTTTGAAAACTATATTTAAAGTTTATGATAAGAATGATCAGGCCCCTTCAATTCAAATCTTCTGAACACTCCAGCCATACGAACTGTGAAAGTAGGTGCAGAAGATGGGGGTGGGGTGTTATGTGGGCGGAGGGCGTGGAGACAAAGGAGGTTGTCTTGTAGGGAGAGACGCCCCCACCTGTTGTTGTTATTGTCGTTGTTGTTACCACTTGGCTCCTCCTTTCTCCCTCTGGCTCCGCCTCCCTCCTCCTGCACCACTGTCAAGTTGGACACTAATCGCAGCAAACCTCGCATATCCTGTAGGTCAAATGGATAAATGTTTAGTTACTCATACAAAATCGTGGATATCTTAAATTTTATTTATGCAAATATAGCTATAGGGATTCATTTGTGTTTGTACCGGTACTTTGCTTCATACAAATTGATAGGTGTGCATTTATTTATGATGTATATGAAAATAATCATAAATCAGCTTACATAATAATTATACTTCCATATTCAGATCTATAAAAACTCGCAAGTTTTTATGAGTGACTGTACTAGCAAGTAGAAAGAATATGTATACCAAATTTTGAGGGCTTAACTGATGGATATGCAACTTAAATGGTTGGTTAACCTGAAAACGGCGAGGGGGGGGTATTGAACTAGCTCCCCATGGGCGAGCATATTGGCTCCATTCAGGCCTATAATCGTCATTTTACGATAAATATCGTTATTACTTATTCATATGAGCCTATTTTACCTTCACTATGAAGATAGTAACCTGTAACAACAATAAAACAAGTGAAAATATAATTTTTCTGGCCAAATCGCGAATATAGATGGGCCAGCCCATTCATGAATTATGGAGAAAATTGAGGCAACCCCTCCCTCCACGAGGCCTCAAGCCACACTGAGCCTACTCATACACACACTCGGTCATGTAACACACCTGCTAGGCATGTAAGCACATCCTCCATACAGTTTGCTAATGTTAGCACAAAAATATACCAACGAATTAGGGAATAACAGGGAAAATAGGTGATAATTGAAGGGGGAGGGGAAAGGGAGGAAGGAGGGGATGTGGAGGAGTGATATGAGGTGTAGGAAAAAAAAAAAGAAACAATTTTTTTTTTTAGTGCTACTGGGGCTGTTTAAATGTTTTTTTTAGGCCTCCCTCTTAAGAGCTTTGCCGCCGTCGCCCAGTAAAACCTCTTAAGAGCTTTGCAGCTGTTTACAGGTTAAGTACCTAGATGAGCAAAACAGATACCGGTATAATTGAGATGAGGGATATTATACTTAAATTGAACAGTTGTGCAATTTCACATAAAATATATGGATAACTTAGGCACATTAATCTGAGGAGCACGAAATTGCCTGTTGACGAACGTAGTTATTTACAAATAAATTAACTTAAATTCTGACAGCATTTGTTATATTTACCATGTAAAGCATTATTTCTTCTCCATGTGCGTTGATTTTACTTATATGATGAACATAAGAACCTTGAAGAGCGATAAAACAATTGGGAAAGCATTTGGGTGGTGAAAAACGTATATTTTTGCCACCCGGTCTATTCTTGGGGCAGCAGGCTGAGAGAGATGCATCCTTCCCTTGCAACGTCTCTCAACACACTGAGCGGCCCGAGGGTGATCTCAGAGTTCTAAAGGGTCTTTAAATGACGCAACACTCACTCCCGGCTTGTCTGACAGTAATTCGCGCGGAAAATAACCGATAAATGATGAAAATAAGAGGAAAAGTAGGTGATAATTGAGGAGGGGGAAAAGGAGGGGGGGGGGAACATATGGATGAGTGGTAGGAAGTCGTATAGGGGAATGTTCTCACCTAATGACATATTCCTTTGTTTTGAGAGCCCCTGGGGCGTTTTTTTTTTTTTTTTTACGGTCTTTCTTCCTTGAGGCCTATCGCATTCGCTATACACATACATCCGTGAGGCTTATCGCACTTTTCGGGTTAATAAACAATGCCAAGTCTGAGAAGGGTGGAATTCATAGATATAGAATTTAGCTATACAATTTATACCTAACCGTCACTTTTGAATAATGCAGTAGATGTGATAAATAAGTATTTGTGATGGTTAGTTAAATGGAGAAATTAGGTCAAACAGTAAGGATTTTAAGGGGGAGATATTCGCTTTTTCTGGACCCCCTTCTTCCTCATGTTTAGCATATTATCTTTGATATTTTAAGACGTTAGTTTCATTAGTTTTAATATATACCCTACATTAAATATATAATGCTATATAGGCCTACATCTTCGACAAAACGGATAAAACATTTTCAGATATGAGCATTGAGTGTATGCATGTAGATGTGGATGAATGTAGTAATGTACGGAATTGGATAATGGGGGAGGTAGTCGCTTATTTCTGGACCCCCTTCTCCCTCATGTTTAGCATATTATTTTGTAGATTTTAAGACGTTCGATCCATTAGTTTGACGATTTTGAGTCCTTTCGCCCCATTTCTTTGTAAATATTTGTAAATAGGCCTTTACTGCCATTTATGTGTTGACTTTATCCTGGCGAGCGATAGCGAGCCTGTAATTTTAGAAGGAACCGGCCTTTGGCCGGAAATTTTTTCTACCAAAAAATATAACATTTTATCTTGAAAGGGGCTCTACGTGGTGATATTTTAAGCTTAATGGAGGTGAACTTATATATAAATACAGTAAATATATAAATGTATATACCAAAAGACAAGCAGTACCCCCTTAATGCAGAATAGATAGTAAGGCTTCTTAGAATAGATAGTTTAGTTGAGTTCCTTGGAGGATACACAGAGGACTGCTCTCCGGTAGCATGCTGTGTGAGGGTTTGAACAAAGTATATTAAGGGGAGGGGGACCGTTTTTATGGTCCCCTTTCTCCCTCGTGTTTAGCCCCATTAGTTTTGAGATTTTAAGGTGTTAGGCCTATTAGTTTGGCGATTTTAACACTTTTAACTCCATTTCGTTGTCAATATAAAGACCTTTCGTGCCATTTACGTGTTGATTTTTTTCCTGGCGAGCGATAGCGAGCCTGTGATTCTAAGAGGAACCGGCCTTGTGCCGGGAAATTTTTCTACCGAAAACATTTACACATTTATCTTGAAAGTGGGGTCTAGGGAGTGTGTGTGTGTGTGTGTGTGTGTTTTTTGTTTTTGTTTTGTTTTTTTTAAAGCTTGGCGCAAGTTTAGCGAGGTTACAATATAATATACCGGTATAAATATATATACAGTATATATATATAAGTTGACCAAAAACTATCCACTACCCCCTTAACCCTATTTGATCTGAGGGGGGTATTTTGAGACCTACCTTGTTTTTCTACATTAGTTTGGAAGTTTTAACACGTTTCGCCCCATTTGTGTGGCGATAATAATACGTTTCACCCAATTCAGATGTCGATTATTTTCTGGGCGAGCGATAGCGAACCTGTAACTTAGAAAAACTAGGTCTATGGCTGGGATATTTTTCTATCGACAAATGTACCAATTTAGCTTGAAAGGGGTCTGGGAAGGCGCTTTTTATTTTAACTGAGGGGACAAACTAGAATACAATGCTCGAAAATGGCGACAACAATCAATCTTTCCTTCACCCTATGACTTAAACAGCTTTAAACTTCTTGTGTCCAGGCATTTTGACCCTAACGTCCCTTGATTTAGCTCTGTCGCTCTTTTGGCTTTGGGGGAGTCACTCGTACAGACAGCCTACCTTTTGGCTTTGGGGGAGTCACTCGTACAGACAGCCTACCTTTTGTCTTTGGGGGAGTCACTCCTACAGACAGCCTACCTTTTGTCTTTGGGGGAGTCACTCGTACAGACAGCCTACCTTTTGTCTTTGGGGGAGTCACTCGTACAGACAGCCTACCTTTTGTCTTTGGGGGAGTCACTCGTACAGAGAGCCTACCTTTTGGCTTTGGGGGGAGTCACTCGTACAGACAGCCTACCTTTTGTCTTTGGGGGAGTCACCCGTACAGACAGCCTACCTTTTGGCTTTGGGGGAGTCACTCGTACAGACGGCCTACCTTTTGTCTTTGGGGGAGTCACTCGTACAGACAGCCTACCTTTTGGCTTTGGGGGAGTCACTCGTACAGACAGCCTACCTATTGGCTTTGGGGGAGTCACTCGTACAGACAGCCTACTTTTTGGCTTTGGGGGAGTCACTCGTACAGACAGCCTACCTTTTGGCTTTGGGGGAGTCACTCGTACAGACAGCCTACCTTTTGGCTTTGGGGGAGTCACTCGTACAGACAGCCTACCTTTTGGCTTTGGGGGAGTCACTCGTACAGACAGCCTACCTTTTGGCTTTGGGGGAGTCACTCGTACAGACAGCCTACCTTTTGGCTTTGGGGGAGTCACTCGTACAGACAGCCTACCTTCTGTCTTTGGGGGAGTCACTCGTACAGACAGCCTACCTTTTGTCTCCTTGATACACATAGAACAAAGGAAAACAATATCTTCAATAATAATTTAACACAATATCATTATAACCCAGAAGAGGTTGTATGAGATAGTGTTAAGGGGAGGTTTTTAGTGTGTTTCCTAAACTTCCATCAAGCTTGAAATTACACCCCCCTGAGTCCCTTTCAAGATAAATTTGTAAATTTTTCGGTAGAAAAATGTCCCGGCCGAAGGCCGGTTCCTCTTAAATTACAGGCTCGCTATCGCTCGCCAGGATAAAATCGACACCTGAATGGCACTAAAGGTCTTAATATGGGGTGAAAGTTCTTAAAATCGCTAAACTAATGGGGCGAACGTTTTATAATATCAAAAGCAATGGGGCTAAACATGAGGGTGAAAGGGGTCAAGAAAAAAATCCCTCAAGTGGAGATCTCCCCTTAACCTATCCAGTACCAGGGACGTCCTTTTTAGTATACTTTGGCAACTATTACATGATTGTATTAAGGTTAGGAAGGACCTCTAGCAATAATAAAGCTTCAAACTATCTCAACCAACCCTTTTAACTTGGCGGGTGCCCAACTCCGAAAGGAGTTGAAGTAGGGGAGCTATCCCCCCGCCAAAGGCGGCTTTCTAGGGCCTTTCCTAGCTGATGCTGAGAGGATTGGGTTCTAGTCATGTGGTGATGGGCTGGTCTATCAGAGTGAGAGCTGAGTGATCTCTGCCATACCCATAGCTTACTCTGACTGTTGCTTTTACTTATATATCTTCTAGATCTCAAGTGACGGCGTCTTTTCCGTGGATCGACCTCCTTACTGCCAACCTAAAAGTTGGCAGATTGGGAGCCAAAGCGTCACATTTTTCCCTTGCCCCTCAACTTTCCCTTCATAATTGCTGAGGGGCACAGGGCCTTGGGTGGGGCTTTGGTTTCCCGGGCATTTCCGCGCCCTCCTCAGCTCCCTGCCTTAGAGTGGCTTCGGTCACCTGGGTTTTGTTAGTGGTAAGCAGGGAGGGTTTTGTGGGGGCGCTCTATGGCCTTGGCCTTGCTCGGGACCTTGGGGCTGTTCGGCCAGGCAGCCTGGGGAACAACAACAACAACAACCCTTTTAACTACCACAGATCCTTCCTAAGGTGCATAATACCGTCTAAATCTAGCTAAAATACAATGTAACACACGTCGCTGGTCTTCAAAGGGATTATAGACCAACTGACATTAAGGGGAGATCTCCACTTGAGGGATTTTTTTGTGGACCCCTTTCTCCCTCATGTTTAGCCCCATTGCTTTTGATATTATAAAACGTTTTCCCCATTAGTTTAGCGATTTTAAGAACTTTCACCCCATATTAAGACCTTTCGTGCAATTCAGGTGTCGATTTTATCCTGGCGAGCGATGGCGAGCCTGTAATTTAAGAGGAACCGGCTTTCAGCCGGGAAATTTTTCTACCGAAAAATGTACAAATTTATCTTGAAAGGGGGTCTAGTGGGTGTAATTTTAAGATTGATGGAATTCTAGGGAACGAACTAAAAACCTCCCCTTAACCGGCTGACTGGCACACTATTGTTATATACAGTAAATATCTAATTCATACAGCTGACTACCGTACGTGTAATATTGACTATTATAAATAATCACATTTAAACTAGTTTGTGTCAATAACATTATGATGGCATAGATGTATTTGCAATGATGGTACAATCGTAATTATGTTCTCAACAAAGCAAAAATTGGTATTTTTAAATCTTGTCCCTACTAGTAATAAATAAGACCAAGATACTTTTGCTTAAGTAACTAATAACTTTATTAATTACTGTACTTTGGTCATCAAACGGATATATATGAATCCTGGTTGGTGGAAAAATATGAATATGATGTTATCGGTGGGGTTTTGTCCTCTACTTGGTACATTATTCACCCATTTTGACTGAGATAACTGTATTTATATATTTATCTACTTTTCAGTTTCCTCGCTAGGCCTCCATTAAGCTTAAGAGCCTGTAGTTCTAGGAGGAATCGGCCTTTGGCCGGGAAATGTTTCTACCGAAAAATGTACAAATTTATCTTGAAAGGGGGTCTGGGGGTGTTTTCTTAAGCTTGATGGAGGACTAGTGAGGAAACTATAAAATAGATAAATAAATATATATATATATATATATATATATATATATATTATATATATATATATATATATATATATATATATATATATATATATATATATATATATATATATATATATATATATATATATATATATATATATATATATATATATATATATATATATATATATATATATATATACCAAAAAGTAACCACTAGCAGATGAAACTGTTAGGTACCGGTATGCAAAACACATATTTAGGGTTTATAGTTAATGCTAATGCATGCTTTTAGAGAGTGAGAAAGTGAGAAAATATGATTGACCTGTGGATCTGCTATCTAATAGGGAATAGATGTAGATTTAGCTAGATATATAGATAGATATATATTCTACTAAGCTAGATAGATAGATAGAGGAAGGGGTAAATTGATTGATAGATATATATTCTAGATAAATAGACTGGCGTACTAACATTTGAAAGTACTGTATTAGGAGTGAATGAATGGATAGGTTTAGATGGACAAAGATAAATAGATAGAGAGAAAGAGAGTGGTATACCTGTGGCCCTGTTAACTAGTAAGGAATGGATAGGTTTAAATAATTACTATAATGCTAGATACCAGGCTCCAGTCCTGACGTTATTCTTGACTTACAGTGTGCTGGCTTAATAATCCAATAGCGTTGATAGCCTCTGAAGTCCTATTTTAACTAACTAATAATACTAACCTGTGGGCCTGCTAAGGAGTGAGGTATGTGTCCAGGTGGTTGTCTCTGTCTCTCCCTCTTGATCTTGGCCTCAGTGTTGGTAATACTGTCCCTGGCGGCCAGTTTAGCAGTGGCTAACTGTCTCACCGTGGCCGACGCTGTCATGGTGGACTCTACCTGTCTCAACCCTGCCGTCCATCCGTCCACCTCGGCCACACGGTCCATCACGGCCTTCCTACGGCCCTCCAGGTCCTGTATTACGTCTTGCTCGGCGGCCAGCACGGACCGTAAGTTGCTGGCCGTTGTTTCGTGGGTCTTCCTGGCGGCTTCTAGCTTGTTTGCCTGGCCGACTAGACCCTGCCGCAGGGTTTGTATGTCTCTACACATGGCAGTGAGTGGTTCAGCGTCCGTCTGCTTCATGAGGGCCAGAGCCTGACGTAAGGGCACCACCCGACACTTCCCCCGGGGCGGTAGTTCGTGGTCCACCAGTATACACTCCCCACACACCCACACCCGGCAGGTCATACACCTCTGGGACAGTCGGGACACATGGGCCGCACATTCACCAGCATCGTTATAGTTCTCCTGTGGCGGGGGAGTCGGGGTAGGGGTGGTAGACTCCCCTCGGGTGGCTAACACACGAGCTAGTCGTAATAATGGATAGTTTATGGGTAGTGCTGCGGCTGTGGTGGCTGAGAAGGGCCTGCGACACTCCGGGCACCGTCTACCCCGGGATATGATCTGTTCCACGCAGGAGGTACAGACGGAGTGACCACAGCCCAGGTTACGTGGGGGGCGACAACCTTCCTGGTACCCCTCCTGGCACACACTGCAGCCCGCCTCGCTCTCCTCCATGGTATACTCTACACCTTGATCAAGCCTGGAGGGGGAGGGAAAGCTTTAGTACGGGGTTACTATTCTGATTTAAGGGGAGGCAGACCGTTTTTCTGGATCCCCTTCTCCCTAATGTTTAGCCCCACTAGTTTTGAGATTATAAGACGTTCGGCCCATTAGTTTGGCGATTTTAACACCTTTCGCCCCATTTCGTTGTCAATTTTAAGACCATTCGTGCCATTTAGGTGTCGATTATTTCCTGGCGAGCGATAGCGAGCCTGCAATTTTAAGAGGAATCGGCCTTCGGCCAGGATATTTTTCTACCGAAAAATGTACAAATTTATCTTGAAGGGGGGTATAGGGGGTGTTTTTCTAAGCTTGATGGAGGTCTAGGGAGGAAACTAAAAAAATATATGAATAAATGAATTAATAGACCAAACAAACGGTCTGCCTCCCCTTAACTATCATCATTACTACCGTACTACTAACACATATTATAATCACCATTACTATCATCACTACTACCACCACCATGCGGCACGACCATCAACGCTATCATCATCACCACTTCCACCATAAAGTTTATGACTTATTATGCTCTCTTCCCCAACCAACTTTACTCCTAAACTCGATTAATGAAATTAACAAACACATGTGGCAGTCCGGGGATTCGAACCTAGGATGCTCACACCGAAAATCAACACACTTATGTATTGCACCACGAAGACAGTTAAATAAAGGTGGACAAGCCTACGATTTATTATGCAGTTTCGAATCCTGCATAGCAATCTAAGCATGTACACACTTTCCAACTGCGCTATCATATAAGTATCACCACTACTTCCACCACCATTGCCCTTGTTATTAACCCCCTCAGACTGGTATAGTTAACTTACTGACGAGGAGGCGGACCGCCCAGTATTTTCCCCACAACAGTCAAAATCACACTGAGGGACCATTAGGAGTCGGAGAAATTTGGGGTTGCCATCAATCGACAGATTCTGATCTAACTTACCTAACTTACTGAGCTCAAAATGACGCACAAGCTGTCATATAACTTATTATAGAGATATTAAGATAGGTTCATATGACGCAATCGCGTCATATGAGTATTTGGGCGGAACCGCCATATGACGCGATCACGTCATATGAGTCGGAGGGGGTTAAGGAGAGATAGGCTGTATTTTTGGAATTTTTTATATTTTTATTTTCCCTCACGTTTAGCCCCACTAGTTTTGAGATTTTAAGACGTTCGGCCCATTAGTTTGACGATTTTAACACCTTTAGCTCCATTCGTTGTCAATATTAATACCTATCGTTCCATTTAGGTCTCAAATTTTTCATGGCGAGCAAGAGCGAGCCTGTAATTATAAGAGGAATCGGCCTTCGTCCGTGACATTTTTCTATCGAAAATTGTACAAATTTATCTTGAGGGGGTGTCTAGGGGGTGTTTTTCTAAGTTTGAGGGAGGTCTAGCTAGGAAATAAAAAAATAAATTAATAAATGAATTAATAAGGGGAAAAAAAAAAAAAAAAAGTCACTAGCCTCTTAATTATTTCCACCACCACCACCACTATCATCATCTATCACCACAGCCACCAACACTTTTGTCATCATCAGTGCTATCACCATCACCATTTAGGGGAGATTTCCACTCTAGGGATATTTTCTGGACCCCTTTCTCCCTCATGTTTAGCCCCATTGCTTTTGAGATTTTAAAATGCTTGCTCCATTAGTTTGGCGATTTTAAGAACTTTCGCCCCATTTCTGTCAATTTTTAAGACCTTTCGTGCCATTTAGGTGTCAATTTTTTTCCTGGCGAGCGATAGCGAGCCTGTAATAAAAGAGGAACCGGGAAAGGGGCTCTAGGGGGTGTTTTTCTAAGCTTGATGGAGGTCTAGCGAGGAAACTCAAAAATATATAAATAAATAAATATATAGACCTAAAACCAATCACTACCCCCTTAACCCCTACTGTACCGGAGGATACAGTAATAAAAGTCCCCTCCAGTTCCAAGCAATGTGGCCAAAATGGCAAGATAGAACAACCTCCCACCTCAAAAGTCAAAAGATGAAGGAATACTGGCTCCCCCAGCATGCAGAGGGTTGGATATAAGCTGAGAAGTGTTGCCAACTCGAGAGCAGTGCTCAAACGGTCGTGGTACCAGGCACTGCCTGATACTGGCAGTTACAAGGAAAGTACATTACTGACGGCTCCCTGCTGTCGCTGGGACTGGGGAGTAACTTATCTACTGACGGCAGGGAGCCGTCGCTGGTACAGAAGGGGTTAACTATAACATTGACTCAATCTGTAGTGTTCAGGAGATGAAAATACTAGACTCGTAGGTGAGGGTGTACATCCAGATTCACCCTATTATCGCACCATTGTTTACCGATTATACAACGTTTCGTCCCATTCAGGTGTTGATATCTTCCTGGCGAGCAAAAGCTCCGTCTTTAATTTTGGAAAAAAACGGTTTTCTACCGAAATATGTACAACTACCGGTATGCCATGAAGAAGTATTACTTTAATAACTTGAAGAGGTGTCTGAGGAGGCGGTTCTATATCTATCAACTCTGCGTAAGCAGAGTGGTATCGCCTCCCCGTATAGTGGATTAGTGGTACATTGCTGGCCGAAATGTTTGTCTTCCGTCTGTCTGTCTGTCCGGAAAATCCTCCTAGACCGTTCGATGAATTTTAACCAAACTTTAAACATACATTCGGTGGGTCAATGGGACGGTGAGTAAAAAAAAGTGGGTCAAAAGGGGTGGAGGGGGGCACACACAGAACACTCTCGTCATCAATTCTGCCATGGAGAGAAACACACAGACATTCAGACACGGTGATTACAATACTACGCCACCCTGACTGAGGTTGGGGGGGGGGGTTAAATTACTCAAAACAATCAGACCCTTAACCCCTTATTGGCGGGGCCCGACTTAAGACGGTCTAGAGAATAAAGGACAATGTGGCAGGGACCGCCTTAAGTCGGTAGCAATTTTGAGCACATAATTGGCTCCGAGAGAGAGTCCGAGCGGTGGGAGGAGCGTAGGTTGACTCTGACCGTTCGGCATGGCTTCCGCGCCGGCACTAGGCCCACCTCCACACTCACTACCTCGCTAGACAGGGAATTATGTAAGGAAATTACCATATTTTAGCAATTTTTCCTTCGTGTTGCACGATCGTTGCAAGAGAACCAGTGGTTGTAGAAGGATGGTTCTGCTGTCATTGGAAAGCTCAATTACCGCCCTTTCACGGATACATACTTGTATTACGCTCTGGCTCTTGTTTATGCATGAAAAAGAGCACGGAAATAAGCTCGTTTAGGGTAAAACCACCCGCTTGGCAGGTAGTAGAAGTTACCGACCTACCTGCTCGTGGAGTGTTAAACAAAAACAAAATGAAAATATATATATATATATATATATATTGGTAAAGCCAGGTAATACATTTTCTTTAATACATACGAGGTTGAAAGAAATGGCAATTTCTGCGTTGGAAATTTTATTATTCAAAGTTTCCAGGTCTCTAATGAGTTTTCGCTGGGTGGCAGGAAGTAGATGAAGGAGATGAGCAAAATTCATGGTGGTACAGGGTTACATTAAAGTACATGAAGATACAGGATATATGACGCGTTTCACTGGACAACCAGCATTATCAAGTAAGGAAGGAATGATATAAAAGGTAAACAGGAAGGGTATATATAGAGGGTGGAGGATCAGAGGAGGCGGAAAACAGGGGGCAAAAGTCTGCTATTGGTGGAAGGGTAAACTAGGAGAGAGAAAGGGGGTAACCGCTTCACGCATGCGCACTGGATGCGGGATGGTGGTCAGTAGGTGGGGTCGAAGCTGATTGGCTGCGTGTCGAGGGGCGTGGCCTAAGTTGTGTGGTGCCTGCAGAAGACGAAGCTGAAGGAGGTAGCGCGGGGGGCTGCGTCAAGGGCACCGGGGGGCGAGGAGGGGTGTTAGGTCCTGTAGGGTAGTGCCTTTTGGCAGAAGGAAGGATCTGAAGGTCCAGAGTTTGGTTGTTGATGTTGGGATGTAAGGCTTGGATATATAAAGCTTCGAGTATAGGTAATCTCCTTGGGTCACTTTCTTTATCGAGTATGGTGGTGTGTTTCTCTAACTCGTTGCGTGTGAGGTGAGGGTGGTTAGGGATGAGATAGTGGTCTTTGATGGCTCCAGCCTGAAGGTGAAGAGTTAACCGACGTGAAAGACGAGTCTGCGTCATACCAATATAGGAATGAGGTCCACAGTCCTCATAATTACAGGTATGTTGGTAAATGACGTGATCGTCGGTCATCGGGCTCTTTATCTTGGTGGAGGCTGGTTTGTTGCCGAGAACGAGGTTGATAATGCTGGTTGTCCAGTGAAATGCGTCGTATATCCTGTATCTTCATGTACTTTAATGTAACCCTGTACCACCATGAATTTTGCTCATCTCCTTCATCTACTTCCTGCCACCCAGCGAAAACTCATCAGAGACCTGGAAACTTTGAATAATAAAATTTCCAACGCAGAAATTGCCATTTCTTTCAACCTCGTATGTATTAAAGAATATATATATATATATATATATAAACTCCCTAAAACGTGTGCTGAGGTAGTGTTATGGGGTATGAAGGTTGAGGAACCTGAGTCAACCACACACCACCACAACAGTATAACAACACAGGACAACAGGATTTACGTCACAGGCCTTGCTTAACCCCCTTCTGTACCGATTATGTACTATTCTTTATATTCTGGCAACTGCAAGACGTTTTTTTTTTTCAGCTGAGGAAGGACGTCGACTACCCCTTAAAAGGCTACAGACTATCTCAATTAATCCTTTTAGCTACCAAATATCCTTCCTAAGCCTCATAAAATCGTCTGCATGTAGCTGAAATTAAATTAACTAGACGTCGCCGGTACGGAAGGGTTTAACATTGTAGGTACACGTTCTTCAAAACAAGAACAAAAATGTGACTTTTTCTTACATACACTTTATTGCATTTGTTATTATTTTGTTTTTTATCTCGCGACGTAACAATGAATCATAGGAAATTAGTGTCAAATTTGTGCCCTAATAATGATCAATGTGGTATAACGCCAAAACATTACGGATATACTCTGAGTTACATAATTTAACCCTTTCAGCATTCGGGGACGCATTTTCACCTTATTCTGGATGACATATTAGACAATGTTTGGATAACATTAGACAATATGTTATTCAGTTATAAACGGCCCTCAGGGAATCAAAGGGTTAAAGTTTATCTTAGGGGTAGATGGGTCGTTTTTCTATTCCCCTTTCTTCCGCATGTTTAGCCCCATAGTTTTCAGATGTTCCTCAGAGCTTTCTCAGTGTATACCATCTCTACGTAGAGTATGTAGCACCCGTCTTGCAACACAATCCCATCCCTACTCTGTGCAACTCTACAATCCAAGAGTGAAACGATATTCCCAAACCTTCTTTAATTCAACAGCTGAGCTCTGGAACTCTCCCTGAGTCCATCTTCCCCTCATCCTATGACTTACAGTAAATTGCTTCAAACTCGTGTGTCCAGGCATTTTGGCTCGAACATTCCTTGATTTTGGCCCTGTCACTCTTTCAACTGGGGGAGGCACTCGTTACAGGCAGTTCTGCCTGTTGTCTCCCTCATCAACATAGAAAAACCAACACCCAAGTGAATATAAACGTAAATCCACAATAATAATACATAACATAAAACCACCACCAACAACAAACAAGTAACCACAGAGTAAATAGTTAAATAAAGAGGGAGGATAGAGTGAATGTGTCATCCTTTTCTGAGAGAGAGAGATTTGAGGATAGATCATGTGCGGGTTGGTGCCTCATCTCAAAAGAAAGATTAAAGTGCCAAATGTTGCATATTGATACATTTAGTTGTCCTACACTTCAGTGTAAATGGAATATTAAATCCTATCATCATATGATAACATTTATTATTCAATTGTTACGTCTACGTGATGTACACTCAGACACTCAGACAGTACACGCGAATTTTATTAAATTAATTTGTATATATTATTTACAGATTGACAACTTCGGTCGACCCCCACATGGCTGCCAGACGTAAGGGTGAGTACTGAGAGTAACATATCGTACCGTTACCAATGTTGGCACTACATTCTTTGTTTACATGACGTCTGCAGAGTTGCCAATTTAGCAACTTGTGGCCATTCTCACCCGGTGTGAGTAGCAACTATACCACTGGGCCTTGATATAGTAGGCCTATTTAATAATATTTTGTCGTGTATATAATTATATATATATATATATATATATATATATATATATATATATATATATATATATATAAAATCTAACTATATGTCCACTGGCGATATTCTTGACATATTATCATTAGTCATTTCTAGATTATACTATTATACAAGGTGAAGGTATTGAAGGATAAGCCTTTACAACGGTACCTAATTATATTGACGATTTTCTGGCGATAAACTGAAGTTACTTGGGACAATATAGCGACTTTCAGAAACGAATCTAGCGACTTTGTGCGAGTTGTGTGAGAGTGGTAGGTGTGGTTATACGAGCAGCTGTAGAGGAAATAGTGGCGGTGATGTGAAGTGGAGAAGATTGGTAGTGAGGGAGGAAATGAGAGGACATTATACAGACAGTGGAGGCGGAAGTGAGGGTGGGAGGGAGGGAGGATATATTAACCCATTCACTACCATAACCGTCCTTTTAACTTAATTCTGGCTACTATTAGACGATATTATTTAGTTTAAGGGGGGTGACCTGCTTTTTGTTATTTCTGTCCTTTTCTCTCTTTCTCTGGCTTGTATCCATTCGACCCCATTCAGCCAACTATTTTAAGACGTTTATCCCCATCTAGGTGTCGATTTCTTCCTGGCGAGCGATAGCGGGCCAGCATTATATGAAGAAATCCGGCTTCGCCGGAGAAATTTTTCTATCGAAAAATGTACAAATTTAGCCTGCTGTCAAACAAAAATAAAAAATATGCTGGCTCGCTACCGCTCACCAATAAAAAATTGACACCTGGATGGGGATAAACGTCTTAAACAGTAGGCTGAATGAGGCCAAATGGATACAAGCCAGAGAAAGATAGAAAAGGACAGAGCAAAAACAGGTCGCCCTCCTTAAAGGCTTCGAACTATCTCACTTGACCCTTTTTTTGTACTACCACAGATACTACTTAAGCTGCATAAACTCTTCAAACTATAGCTAGAATATTATATAACACGTCGCTGGTACAGAAAGGGTTAGCACTTTTTGTGGACTTATTTGTTTTTCAGAATCATGTCGTTTTCGTAACATTCTTGCTAACACTTACCTAATTTATATGAACCCTCTTTCTTAACTCACTAGGTTCATGTTAACTCTTTCAAAATCGTGGCGTCGTTGTAATTATATTCTTGCTGACACTAGACGATTTTATACAGCTAAGGAAAACTTTAATCTAAGGGATAAACTCGATTTTCATTAACTCTTTCATTCCCAAAGATACTCTATCCACTTCATATATATATATATATATATATATATATATATATATATATATATATATATTTGTTTCTAATTATAGTAGAAATATAATGAAATAATAAGTCGTGGATAATACATTGGTTAATATGGCTTTCATTTGACGATTGTATTCAGTTTAATTAGTTCAGTCATCAGTGCATAGCGGATTATTGATATATTGTTTACCACTTTGATTCCAATAGATCCTTCTTAACAGTCAAAGAGCGGCTGGTGGAGTATATTTCACCGTGCCGCCCAGCGATTTTTTTTTTTTTACCATAAATGGCGTTGTTTCCATGCTATTTTTCATGCATAAACAAGAGCCAGAGTGTAATACAAATATGTATCCCTGAAAGGGCATAAATTGAGCTTTCCAATGACACCAGAACCATGTTCTACGATCACTGGTTGTCTTGCAACGATCGTGCAACCGAAGGGCAAAATCGCTAAAATACGGTCATTTCGTTACATAATTACGTGTGTAGCGAGGGAGGGAGGGTGGAGTAGTGTGGAGTACATGTCAGTAGACCCACGGCGGTCGTGGCGAGCGGTCATGAGGTAACCTACGGTACTCCCGTCGCTCGTCTCTCTCTCAGAGCCAATATTGCGCCAAAATTGCACACAGACTTAAGTCGGGCCCCGCCACATAGTCCAGATTTTTAGATACAGACTTAAGTCGGGCCCCGCTAAAGAAGGGTTAAGCTGAGTAAAATTGTCAGATTATCTCTTATTATCTAGGAATATAAATCAGACAACTTGAACACATTATAGAGTAGTAGTAAAGCATTGCCAAGGATACATTTAGGATATAAAGAACTTACTTGTTTAATTAACCCCTTGAAGCTCTGACACGTTTTAGCAGTTTATTTTGGTTATCATTAGACGATTTTATGCAGCTTAGGAAGTATACTTGGGTATTAAAAGGGTAAATACTATCCCAATCAACCCTTTGACTTCCATATACCGGCCGTTACTAATCTGAATAAAATCGTCTAATAGTAGCCAGAAACAGAACAGAAACGCGTATTGGTGCTTGAAAGGGTTAAGCAATGTCGAATCCCTGTTTCTTGTCTAGTTGTCTCTCTCCTTTAAAATGTTGCTTGCACTGCTCTTGTTTCTTTGATCTTGAATTATTATTGTCTCTTCCCCATTTGTTTCACATTTGTTGTTTGATCTATGGTATGGTATCAAGTGTTTATCGTTTATATTGTTGCATCCTTAATTGTCTCTCTGTCTCTTTCTATTTGTTTTATCTGATCTCGATCACAGTATTTTTGTCTTTTCTATACTTGCTCCTCAATAAATGGTGACACTTTTGTTGTATGTCTCTCACTCTTAGCCTGCGAGTCTTATATCTGATTCTTATTTATCTTGTAGTAATAGTTTCTCTTCGTATCAGTACTTAATTAATTCTTTCACATATAAAGGAGACGCATTGTTCTTGTCTCTCTCTCTCTGACACTTTTTGTTTATATTTTCTAGTATTCTTTCACATTAATGTTGGTAAATTGTTTCATGTAGTCTGGCTGCTCGTTCGTCTCTGCTTCCATTAAGGGGAGATGGGCCGTTTTTCTGGTGTCCCTTTTTTCCTCATGTTTAGCCCCATTAGTTTTCAGATTATAATACGTTCACCCCATTAGTTTGGCGATTTTAAGACCTTTCGCACTATTTATCTGTCAATATTAAGACTTTTCGTGTCATTTAGTTGTCGATTTTTTCCTGGCAAGCGATAGCGAACCTGCAATTTAGAAGAAACCGGCCTTTGGCCGGGACATTTTTCTATCGAAAAATATATACATTTAGGCTATCTTGGAGGGTCTTGGGCGGATGTTTATTAAGCTTGATGGAGGTTTAGGGAGGAAACTAAAAAATAATAATAAAAGATATATAAATGAGCAAGTAAATACGCCCCTTCCCCCTTAAATTAATGCAAGTCTATTCGTTGTCAAGTCGTATCTCGCCCATGTCGACTGCTTTTGTTTGTCGCTATTATAACCTGTTGTGTTTATGTTTGGTTTCTGACGTCATGGTCGGCAAGTCTAATTATGTCTGCTTCTTTGTCTCATAAGTCTGTCTATCTTCATTCACTTGTTATGATAAGTTTCTCATCGACTGTCTGCTTTTGATGTCAGTGTCTGCTTCTGCTATGTATGTCTGCTTCTGATTTCAGTGTCTGCTTCTACTATGTAGGCCTATGTCTGCATTTGCTCAAATCCCGTCAACGACAGCTAATAGTCTGTCAATGTCTGCTCTGCAAGTTCTCACACGTCTATGTCTACATTTGTTGACTCATTTGCGATCTCTTGTTAAATCGTGTTTATCTGCTTTAAATAACTGTGTTCGGTATATTTTAATATAATGTATTATTTAATTATTTGCATATTGGTTTGTGCGTTTGTCCATTTATATATTAATGAGGATCTACTACAGCTGCTTTGTTTACCAACATTATTCAGGGTAGGCCTATGTCTGTTTGTCTCTCCCTAATCGTTTGTTTTCCCTTAGATTGTCTGTTTGAGTTATTGTCATGTGTTTGTTTATCTGTTGCTGTATCTATATCAGGTCCTAGTGCACTATCTGTCCACCTGTTTATATCTTCCATATGTGTATCACTTTTTGTCCGTCTCTGCTATCCACCTGCCTAGCTGTTCTATTTACGTGCTCCCTGTCGCTCCGTCCTTGTCTGCTCTGTCCATCCCTCGGTCTGTTAGTCCTATACAGTATACACGAACCACCCTAGTCCCTATCCGTCTGTTCTGTCCACCTGTCTGTTAGGTTACCTGTCAAACTGAGACTGTGATGGCCAGACCGTCTGCTGATCAACTGACCAAACTGAATGACTGAATCACTGAGGCTGGTGGTGGTGGTGGTGGCAGGGTTCACAAGTATAAATAACAAATACCGCTAGCTTCATCCACGGTAGTTGCTAGAATGTCCTGGTACCAACAACCTGCTAAATATAACTAGAAAACCATTTATTATTTCTATAGTAAGTCTCAGCAGTGGGCAAGATGTATAAAAGTAGAAGTCAAGCCTCTAGATGTTATTAATTGTCGCTGGTTGAGAGTGAATAGAGTTTTAGAAAATAGTCTGTATATTAGCAACACTGGGTAGTGGTGGTGGAGGAGGAGAGGGAGGTGGTGGAGGAGGAGTCTCAAGGTTGTATCAGTTTAGTGCCCCTCCCTTCTATATTGCTCTCACTCTCTGTTTATATACTATTGGCTCCAATGCTACGAAATAATTTTCTTTTGTAATGTCACATCTGTGATATCGGTGAATATTACCATCATTTTCAGCAGACATTTTGTCTGCTGAATTGACAACATACTGTATACAGTATATAGTAAATATTTGTTTCTTTTGAACCTCTCAAAGAGCTTTAATTAAATTTGAAATCAAAATTAGGTTTCCAATTTATGTCATTTGTTGGGCCAATAATCATGAGCTTTACATTCTGAATCTGTAATGTGCCTAACGTACATAATACTTTTGTGTTTATAACGCGTATTTATAAATATGTGGTGAGTGTGTGTATACCTTATATATATATATATATATATATATATATATATATATATATATATATATATATATATATATATATATATATATATATATATATATATATATATATATATATATATATATTATATACACAGTATATACAGTGTATATATATATATATATATATATATATATATATATATATATATATATATCTATATACTGTACTGTATATATATTAAGTATATATAGTTTACAATTTGATAAGTAACATTATGTTGTATAAGTACATACCCAGCATTGTTAGATTTGTATAAATTACAGCAGCGACCAATATCTATGGTTGGGTTAGTAATTGACACCCACCCGGTAGAGCTCTCCTCAGTACACCAGTGCCAGGAACACTGCCACTCTCACACCAGTCACGACCTTCAGGGGGGTATAAATGGCATCATTACACCTACATATTGTCTATAGTCTATTCGCTGTAAGTAGGAGAGAAATCATGACCTCTATCCTCTGTAACTCAAAAAGGGCTAGAGCAAATTGGTTGTAAATTTCCACATCTATTCCTTGACTGACTCTTCCCAAATGGTAGAAATATTAGCTCGATTACTCTGGTCGTTTTATTAGTTACAGGGGTTAGAGGTCAATACTGCTCGCCTACTTACAGTGAATAGACTATAGCTTTTACTTACCTTTTTTTGTTTTGTATTTAGACGGTCATTTTGCAAACACATATGCACGCACACATGTAATCACACACACGTGCAGATACACACGCACACACTGATATATATATATATATATATATATATATATATATATATATATATATATATATATATATATATACACACACATTGATGTAAATACACCCACACACATGGATGTAGATACACATACAGACACAAATGCACACTTACAAACAAACAAATACACACATGAAACACATACACACACGTACACTTGTGGAAGAGTCAACTTATAGTGACGACATAGACTTCTGCACTGGGAAAATATTTACATATATCATACACATATATTATATCGTTCTCTTTTCCTAACTGACCATGTTTATTAACAACTGTCTTTACATGTCACACATAAACTTAAAGGTAGCGCCAACTAACTTGAAAATAATCTTGCTCCCTGACCTCTCTGTAACTCAAAAAAAGACTAGAGCAAACTGGCTCTAAATATCCATACCTATTTCCTGGTGGACTCTTCCCAAATGATAGAAGCGTCAGCCCGATTGCTTTAATTAATTTCGAGTTATAAGAAGTTAAGGGGTGAAGATTATTGTCAAGTTCGCTGGCGCTACCTATACCATCAGACCTTCACATGACACTGCCACCATTCTTTGTAACAGGTTGTAAATGAGACGGACAGTTGGTGAACAATGGACTTACTTCCTTTTTTCCACTTTTAAAGTACTTTACCCTCGGGAGGTTAGAACTTCCAGTTGCACTTTAATGATGAGAACAGTAATACTGTACAATTAATCTGTGTTTGTAGGTTTCTTTATAAAACTAAGCAAACTCTACTGAACTAATAGAGTTGATGCATGAAATAATATTAATAATAATAATAATAATAATAATATCAATACTACTACTACTACTATTGGGTGGGAGATACGTTTTGCTATGTCATTTATACCTGTCATATAGGTTAGATCAATTAGCTACAAGCATCTTCGTAAGGATCAATAGCTTTGATGTTGCCTGCTTTCATGTGTACGGTAAACTCTACCCCTCACTTGTGGGCCCCCATAGAGAAAGGGTCCTGGCTTCACCTCGTGCCAGAGTGGGGTGGATTAGAGACTATGGTATCCGAGTGTACTTGAATACACTAATGAAAGCATATGGTCCTCCCGGAATTCGAACTCGGGACACCACACCCATAACAGAAGCACCTAATCTATTCAGCAACAGAATCCTTGCAGCTCTGCAATGACCTGTGACATGGTGGGTCGCTCCTCCACACTGACCTGCACCATCCGGGTCACCAGCTTCTTGAGGTCAGCAGTGAGAGTACCCGTGGCTGCCAGCTTAGTGGTCAGTTCCGTGGCCAAGTAACCCAGAGAATAAACGTCACTTTTGGCATCAGATGTCAAGCCAAAGAACATTTCTGGAGCATACCAATAGAATTTTTTGTATGATTCCAATGTGGCGGCTGCTACATTAATAGTCTTCCCCGGGGTGGTTGAAAGGCCTAGATCCAGAACATGCACGGAAACACAGCCATTGCTAAAGTCAAGTAGAATATTGTCCCCTTTGATATCATTATGATATATTTCGGTGAATTGCGTTGAGGCTCATTGCAATTTCCATCAATACGGTTACAACCTGTCTTTTGGTAAGGTTGTCATGGCTCTGCTGCCACTTGAAGAATGTTATACCCTGACAGAGAGAGGTTATCATTATCGGGCCGTCGGTTGCAAGTGCCAACAAAATGGGTACCCCTCCAGCACCATCAAGCTCTTTCAGCCTCATCGCCTCCTCCATAAATGTATTTTTATGGCCAGCAGTCTTCCCCACCTTCATACATGCTACCTCCCCGCGATACAATATCTTATACACAATACCATAAGTCCCTGAGCCAATCTCGCAAAGTTTTACACAATGCTGCATTATGTCGTGAGAAGTTAACATCATGACATTGTTAACCGATTCAACCTTATTTTGGCTCAACAAATCCCAGCAACCGAAAAGGCGGCACATATTATCAATGCGGGTTTCATCTTTTGCATTATCTTTTAGCAGATAAGAGCACCCGAAGGCCTTGCAGAAGCCATTCATGTTCATTTTATCTATTTCCCCTTCCACCAAGTAATCACAATCAGGAGCATCTATGAAAACGATGTTTATAGTACGACTTGTGAAGTGAAGGTGAGCTGGTGAAGGAGAACGTTTTCAAAGTGATCTCGCAATGCTCCAAAATGTAGAGATTATAGTACTAATTTTAACCCACTGAGCCCCAGCTAGTTATTAATAAATGTACCACCAGGGACCAGCCAGTTTTGATTTTTTTTTTCCAGAAACAATAGCGAATGGGTTAGGAATGAAGGAAAAACCACAAAAAAACGATCAAAAAGCTCAAAAAATGGTCCTACGGAGCCCCAGAAAACGGGTTTTACAAGAGTAAAAAATTGAAGGCAATTTCCCAAAAAAAAACATGTTTTTGCGCGCTCACGCACACGCGGTTGGACTTTGAGAGTTTTCAACCATCGGCATGGGTGCGTGGGATACTTACACAGTTCTCATACAAATCTGAGCCCTCTAGGTGCCATAGGACCGAAGTAATTGGGACCGGAGTAACACTGACGCAACTGTTGCGTCGCTGGGGTTTAGCGTTACATACATTGCTGACGCAAACGCTGCGTCGCTGGGGCTCAGTGGGTTAAAGAAATCCATTAATACAATAAAATTATACTCGTAAGAGATGCTCTTGCACTAATACAGACATTGGACTGTAATTAAATTGATATTTTACAAATATATGGCTACAAATTGTTTTCATAATTAATTTAAATCGAGAAAATATTTTAGTTTATGATAAAAATAATTTTCTTTCGAAAGAATTATATAATAGAAAACTGTCTATAATAGGTGGGTAACTAAAGTGTTTTATAAGGTATTGCACTTTTTTCAACCTTCAAATGAGGATGGTTTTTTGTTTTGGCCCCACTTCTCCCTCATGTTTAACCCCATTAGTTTTAAGATTTTAGGACATTCGTCCCATTTGTTTGGCGATTTTAAGACTTCGCCCCATTTATTTGTCAATATTAAGACCTATTGTGCCATTTAGGTGTCTATTTTATTCCTGGAGAGCAATAGCGAGCCTGTGAGGAATCGGCTTTCGGCCGGTGTGAGGTGCTAGAGTTCCCCGTGACAGAGTGACAGGTTAAAACAGCCCATATGCCTATCATTTGAACCAAAATCAGTTAAATCACGACTGTATTTCGATATATTTTACTTAATGTTGTTGTTGTTGTTCCCCATGCTGCCTGGCCGAACAGCCCCAAGGCCCCGAGCAAGGCCATAACCGAGCGCCCCCACAGAACCCTACCCACAATAAAGCCTGGGTGACCGAAGCCACTCCATGGCGGGGAGCTGAGGAGGGTGCGGAAACGCCCGGGAAACCAAAGCCTCACCCAGGGTCCTGTGCCCCTCAGCAATTATGAAGAGAAAGTTGAGGGGCAAGGGAAAAATGTGACACTTTGGCTTCCAATCTTGGTAGATTGGGAGGTCAATCCACGGAAGAGACGCCGTCACTTGAGATCTAGAAAATATATATGTAAAAGGAACAGTCAGAGTAAGCTATGGGTATGGCAGAGATTGCTCAGTTCTCACTCTGATAGACCAGCCCATCACCACATGACTAGAACCCAATCCTCTCGGCATCAGCTAGGAAAGGCCCTAGAAAGGCGCCTTTGGCGGGGGGATAGCTCCCCTATTTCAACCCTTTTCGGGGTTGGGCACCCGCCCTTTACTTAATGTTATTGTATTAGGTTAGGTTGGTTAGGTTAACCCTTTCACGCACATATGAGAATAAACAAGGCAAATAGAATGGTTGGGCTGATAAGGAGAACATTCACGGTGTTGGAAGAATCAATATTCAGGGCTTTGTTTGTGGCATTAGTACGCCCGCAACTGGAATATGCCAACCAGGTATGGTGCCCATACAAAAAGAAGGATGCGGAGGCAGTGGAAGCGGTGCAGAGGAGAGCAACGAAGCTGGTGCCAACTTTGAAGGACTTACCGTATCACGACTGACTTAGGAAGTTGGACCTACCAACTTTAGCTTACCGGAGATCAAGAGGTGATATGGTGGAGACCTTCAAGATAATGAGCGGTGTGTACGACAGGAACGTCAGCGAAGGATTATTCACGCAACAGGAGGGATCGGTGACAAGAGGACATGGATGGGAAGAGGATATTTAAGCAAAGGCCAAGGTTAGACATCAGAAAATACACATTTTGTAACAGTGGTGAACAGTTGGAACAGCCTCCCGGATTCTGTAGTGAATGCTAAATCTGTGCTGGATTTTGAAAGAAAATTAGACCGGGTGTTAAAGAACCAGACACTTAAATTTGATTTCACTGCAGTGCTAGAATATCAATGCCTCGACCACAATGACCACTTGACTACAGAACCCAGTTTTAGCAATCCAGAGCTGGAGTCACAGGCTCATTAGCCTCTTCCAGGAATCTTCTGTGAGTATCTGTGTGAGTATGACGCAGAGGTTGCCAGATTAACAATAAGAAATAGAGTTCTCTCACTCTTATAATTACCTCTCCAAAATTAGTTTTCTGCCCACAGCTAGCTCAAAGACAACTGCAGAGGTTGAAGTAACTAACTAAAGGTTTCTAAATACCCCTGATGGTAACAAAGGCTTAAAAGTATCCCTAATAGGCTCAAAATCGCGTCATATGTCAGAGAGGGTTAAGTTAGTAAATGCAATAACATTAAGTAAAAATCCACCGAAATAGAATCGTGGTTAGCGCCCCGGGAGCCGTTGCCTTCTATAAGTAGTTTCAATACTTTATCCCACCAAATTATTGATATTTATAGTTATTTTCTACATTAGTATTATTGTAAGTAGTGGTAGGTTAGGCTCGCTAACGATATATCGAAATACAGTCGTGATTTAACTGATTTTGGTTCAAATGATAGGCATATGGGCTGTTTTAACCTGTAACTCTGTCACGGGGAACTCTAGCACCTCGCACCGGAACATTGTCTAACGAAAATTGTGCAAATTGATCAATTTGTTTTAAGGATCTTGGGGATGATTGTTTAAAGCTTAATGGAAGTCAAGGGAGGAAAGTAAAAAATAATAAATAACTAAATATATTGACCAATATACTAATTTATTTATATTTACATTGATAAGAAACTCGGACGACTATTATTGCACATAGGAGGTATATTGTACAATAACATTTATGATTATGAGGATAGCTGACCATGGCTGACCCCATGCGCTATGCCCTTTAACCCGTATAGCCCCAGCGACGCGCCTGACGCGTCGGCGATGTATGTAACGCACAGCCCCAGAGACGCGCCTGGCGCGTCACCCTAATTGCGCCGACCGTAACCTCAGGTGTAGCCACTCAAGAGGGCTCAGATTTCTATGGGAACTGTGTACGTATCCTACGCAACCGTGCCGATGGTTGAAAACTCTCAAAGTCCACGTGCGTGCGCGCGAGCGTGCAATAACCTGGTTTTTTGGGATAATTGCCTTCAATATTTTACTCTTGTAAAATCCGTTTTCGGGGGCTCTGTAGGACCATTTTTTAAGCTTTTTGAGCGGTTTTTCGTGGTTTTTCCTTCATTCCTAACCCATTCGCTATTGTTTCTGGAATAAAACCATTTTTTGAAAACCGGCTGGGTTCTGGTGCGTAAACATTACAAAACTAGCCGGGGCTCCACGGGTTAAGAGGAGATTTCCATTTGAGGGATTTTTTTCTGGACCCGTTTCTCCCCTCATGTTTAGCCCCATTGCTTTTGAGATTTTAGGACGTTCGCCCTAGTGGTTTTGAAATTTTAAGACATTTTGCCCCATTTCTGTCAATTTTAAGACCTTTCGTGCCATTAAGGTGTCGATTTTTTCCTGGCGAGCGATAGCGTGCCTGTAATTTAAGAGCAACCGGCCTCCGGCCGGGAAATTTTTCTACCGAAAAATGTACAAATTTATCTTGAAAGGGGGTCTAGGGGGTGTAATTTTAAGCTTGATGAAAACGTAGGGAACAAACTAAATACCTCCCCTTAATACACCGAGTCCCACACCTACACATTCACTCTCTGCACATACTCAATCATCCCACTATTCCATTTACATACTTACGCTTTGTACTATACTCACCAAAACTCGATGTTCCTCAATTAAAATGACAACATTTAGTATTATGGGTTTCTCGATCAATTCACTGCATCTAATAAAATATAAGACACATGATTAGTTACACATATAATAGTTGAATTACATGTTACTTTCAGAGTGTATTTATGTATTTATATATAATTTATTAATTTAAATAGATAATTATAAAACAATGCTTAAAATATACATTTTGGGGGGTGGTGATAGGTAAGGGAAACTGTATAATACGTGGCATAGGTACAGAGAGAGAGAGAGAAGAGAGAGTGTGAGAGTGTGAGTGTGAGAGAGAGAGAGAGAGAAAAGAGAGAGTGTGAATGTGAGTGAGAGTGTGAGTGTGAGAGAGAGAGAGAGAAAAGAGAGAGTGTGAGTGTGAGAGAGAGAGAGAGAGAGAGAGAGAGAGAGAGAGAGAGAGAGAGAGAGAGAGAGAGAGAGAAAGAGAGAAAGAAAGAAAGCAAAAATATAGAAAGAAAGAGAGAGAGTGAGAATGAGTTGCCGGAGTTTGGTTCTGTAGCCTATGACACGTATATACAGAGAGAGAGAGTGAGTGAGAGAGCGAGAGAGCGAGAGAGAGACCTGCAGAAAGAGCACATTAAACAAATCACAATATATAATAAAGTAATAAGAAACATAACAAGACCAAACCAAGTGAACTATAGTCGGTATATTTCCAGCTGATTTCTAAATAAAAACATAAAATAAATAAAGACAAACTAAAATTAATCAATAAATAAATACATCAAAAATGAAACTAATATGTCTCTGCATCATCTTATTGCAAAGTTTTCATAATCAGCAACATACTTCGCTCCATAATCTTCGTAATGGCTGAGTAATTAAGATGGAAGATATGGCAATTTACCATCAGCTGGAAATTAATTAATAGACAATAGTAGCATAGATCAATAACCTACAGAGGGACCCTACAATGAAAGACCTCTTTGGATTGTGACACTGGGACAAATACAATATACATTCATTTGGCATTTGGTAGAGCAATGAAGTACAGCCTGATTGGAGGTATTAAACGAGAATATATTTTAATTGTATCGTTTAGCTTTCCCAAGGTGTGAATAGTGAACGTATGGTAGGGGAGCTTGAACTAGTGAGCTTATGGTATGGGAGCTTGAAATAGTGAGCTTATGTTAGGGAATCTTGAAATAATGAGCTTATGGTAGGAGATCTTATGGTAGGGGAGCTTGAAATAGTGAGCTTATGGTAGGGAAGCTTATTTATGGTAGGGAGCTTGAAATAGTGAGCTTATGGTAGGGAAGCTTATTTATGGTAGGGAGCTTGAAATAGTGAGCTTATGGTAGGGAAGCTTATTTATGGTAGGGAGCTTGAAAAAGTGAGCTTATGGTAGGGAAGCTTATTTATGGTAGGGAGCTTGAAAAAGTGAGCTTATGGTAGGGAAGCTTATTTATGGTAGGGGAGCTTGAAATAGTGAGCTTATGGTAGGGAAGCTTATTTATGGTAGGGAGCTTGAAATAGTGAGCTTATGGTAGGGAAGCTTAGGGTAGTTGAGCTTGAACATAGTGAGCTTATGGTATGGTAGTCGTCTTTGGTACAGCTTGAGTTAATATCCGCAGTGCCACACAGGTCAACAGGTCCCCAGCATAATAGTCCCTCCCTGGGCCAGAGGAATCCATCGACCAAGAACAGCTAAATTAATAATATAGCTTGGAGGATAGCTTTTCTAATGGAGTAGCTTTAACCCCTTCTTTATCGGCGACCATCTTTTCATTATATTCTGGCTACTATTACATGATTTTATTCAGTTTAGGAAGGATCTCTAGCAATGATAAAGCTTCGAACTATCTCAATATGAACCCTCTTGATTACCACAGATCCTTCTTAAACTGCATAAAATCGTCTAAATAAAACCTAAAATACAATATAAAAGACGTCGCCGGTACAGAAGGGATTAAGGGGAAAATTTTAGTTTGCTTCCTAGACCCCATAAAAAAAAAAAAAAAAAAAAACTAAAACAAATGGTAGTGAGCAATTTATGATACAAAATTGATTTACTGGCCCATGGATTATTAACACGGTCATTATAGCATCTTAAATAATAGGTACTTACCTGTTTTTCATGGAACAATAATAATAATAATAATAATAATAATACAAATGGTTTATAGTTACATATACCTATTATTATTATTATTATTATTATTATTACTATTATTACTATATATATATATATATATATTTATATATATATATATATTTATAAATATATATATATATATATATATATATATATACGGTATATATATACCGGTATATATATATATAAATAGCATGTATGTATAAAGAATGTGTAATGTGATGGCCTTATCTGCAGACTGAGAAATATGAATGTGGTCCAGGAATGTTTATAAGTAGCTGTACAGTTGGCCCAATTAGTTCCCCCCCCCCCCCCCCCCCCTCACGGATGTCCAAAATGGGGGGATATGGATGGGAGACTTTGGGAGGTAGTCTTAAGGGGGGTCACCTGCTTTTTTATCTTTCTGGGTTGTATCCGTTCGGCCCCATTCAGCCTACTGTTTAAGACAATTATCCCCATCCAGGTGTTGATCTTTGTCTGGCGAGCGATAGCGAGCCAGCATTTTATGGAAAAATCCGGCTTCGCCGGAGACATTTTTCTATCGAAAAAATGTACAAATTTAGCCAGCTGTCTAACTCATTATCCAAAATATGGTGGCTCGCTATCGCTCGCAAGGTATAAATCGACACCTGGATGGGGATAAATGTCTTTATAACAGTAGGCTGAATGGGGCCGAATGGATACAACCCAGAGAGATAAACAAAAACAACAGGTCACCCCCCTTAAACGATTCTTTCTTTCCCTTCGCAGCGCCTGATACCGAACGAATATCGTGGTAATGAGCGTTGTCTACAGAGATTACACGGATTAGCATTTTCATTTTTAAAGGCAACGTAATTTTTCAGGTTATTTCGTCCATTAACAGCGCTGCGAAGGGAAAGAATTGTTGATGAATACAAGCCAAAGTTTGGTCCTTATGGTTAAGGGGAGGTCTTTAGTTTGTTCCCTAGACCTCCATCAAGCTTAGAAAAACACTCCCTATACCCCCCCCCCCTTCAAGATAAATTTGTACATTTTTCGGTAGAAAAATTTCCCGGCCGAAGGCCGGTTCCTGTTAAAATTGCAGACTCGCTATCGCTTGCCAGGAAAAAATCGACACCTAAACGGCACGAAAGGTCTTAAAATTGACAACAAAATGGGGCGAAAAGTGTTAAAATCGCCAAACTAATGTGCCGAACGTCTTATAATCTCAAAACTAGTGGGGCTAAACATTAGGGAGGAGGGGGTCTAGAAAAACGGTCTTCCTCCCCTTAAGACATAGCCCCATCATTATCTGTGGTATTAAATTTGCCATCTATTTGTCGTATTCCTAGCCAGGTACTATGGTATACTATAGGTAGCGCCAACGAATTTGACAATAATCTTGATCCCTGACCTCTCTGTAACACACCTATTTCCTGACTGACCCTTCCTAAATGGTAGAAATATTGCTCGATTACTCTAGTCCATTTAGTAACACACCTATTTCCTGACTGACCCTTCCTAAATGGTAGAAATATTGCTCGATTACTCTAGTCGATTTAGTAACACACCTATTTCCTGACTGACCCTTCCTAAATGGTAGACATATATTGCTCGATTACTCTAGTCGTTCGTGAGTTATAGAGGTTAATGTTCAAGAGTTTTGGCCTACTTACTTGGAATAGGGCATAGGGTATGATATTGATACCATAAAACTATAATAATTGACCACTTGAGAGTTTCAGGCTATAAGGAAGTTGGAGCTGTAGACATCGATATTTAATGGAAAGCAATAATTATGTAGCTTTCTGATGGCTAAAGAATTGGGTTTTATGTATTTGTGAATGTACTATGACCATGTTTTAGCTGGTAATTCTGCTAAATATCGATGTATACAGCTCCAACTTCCTTATAGAACGAAACTCGCAAGTGGTCGATTGATGGTGTTTGTCTAGGTGTACGGCACAATATCTGAACAATTTACCCCTTTCACTCTGCTCACACCATACTTTATCTACCTTCAAAAGATATTACTCAACTTAGGAAAGACCTCTACAACTCAAATGAAGATTGGCGTCGTCTATTTGCAGGATTAACGACATATAATATCACGGATGCTAGGTATGTAGCTTGAAATTATATGTACTCGTCCAAAGATTTTTTGGGGGCTGTCAAATTCACGATAACACATAAAGGAATTATATGACGTTGAATGTATCATAATATCTAAAGTAAATTTAGCTTAACCCTCTCCGTCATATATGACGCGATTGCGTCATATGGCGGTTTGCCCAAAAGTATCATATGACGCGATCGCGTCATATGAACTTAGTGAAATAGCTCAATAATAAGTTTATGACGCGATTTGCGTCATATTGAGCTCAATAAGTTAGGTAAGTTAGATCATAATCTGTCGGTTGGTGGCAACCCCAAATTCCTCCGATATCTAACGGTCCTTCAGTGTGAGAAAGTGTGTTGTGGGGGAAATACCGGGCGCTCAGGCAACCTCTAATTTTCGTAAGTTAATATGTCGGAAAGTAAAATGTGATCACAATATAAAATGATTTAGGGCATTAAACACCCTTCAAGTATAAGTTACTGTATAATGCATACTGTACACTTCTCATCTACCAAAGGAGATTTAACCCACTAAATCATTTAATGTCAGCTGAACACTAATAGCTACGTACAGTCACGAGCATAAATACTACGCCACCAACCAGATAATCTTCTCACGAGCATAAATACTACGCCACCAACCAGATAATCTTCGCCCCTTCGTCTCCAAAGGCATTGCTAAACTTGTTATTCAAACTCGCAATGACTTCTTTATTGCATGTTAGCTACCGACAGACAATTTTATTCAGCTTAGTATAAACCTCTCGTGATGAAGGAGTTAAGGGCAGACTGACCGTTTGTTTGGTCTATTAATTAATTGATTCATATTTTGTTTTAGTTTCCTCCCTAGACCTCCATCAAGATTAGAAAAACACCCCCTAGACCCCCCTTCAAGATAAATGTGTACATTTTTTTTGTGGAAAAATGTCCCGGCCGAAGGCCGCTTCCTCTTAAAATTGCAGGCTCGCTATCGCTCGCCAGGAAATAATCGACACCTAAATGGCACGAAAGCTCTTAAAATTGACAACGAAATTGGGCAAAAGGTGTTACAATCGCCAAACTATTGGGCCGAACGTCTTATAATTTCAAAACTAGTGGGGCTAAACATTAGGGAGAAGGGGGTCCAGAAAGAAAAAAAACGGTCTGCCTCCCCTTAACGTTATCTGGTTGATGTCGCAGTATTTATGCTCGTGATCCCTTTGAATCTTGACTAAAATACCAACGAGACCAAACAATGCATTATTTCCCAAATGCTAAGAAGAATTGACCACTTACGAGTTTCGTTCTATAAGGAAGTTGGAGCTGTAGACGTCGACATTTAGCAGAATTACCAGCTAAAATATGGTTCTAGAAATGTTATATATAAATAAAACCAAATTCTACAAACAATTCATCCATCAGAAACCTACATAATTACTGTATTTGGGTTTAATATCGATGTTTACGGCTCCAACTTCCTTACAGCCTGAAACTCGCAAGTGGTTAATTGGTGTCTATATGTTTAAGGGGGTAGTGCTTGTTTTTTTGGTCTATGTTTTCATTTAATTATATAGTTTTGAGTTTCCTCGCTAGACCTCCATGAAGCGGCGAAGAAAGAGAGATTGCAGAGAATCGGTGAGTGGACGGGACTTAATGATACGAAAGGCTTTCCTTTCCACTTTGTCTAGAAGTGCTGTGTGAGAGGATCCTCCCCACACATGTGAACAATACTCAATACAAGGACGCACTGTGCCCCTGTACAGAGCAAGAAGCTGAGCAGGGGCAAAGAACCTCTTGAGGCGGTTGAGCACACCCAGCTTCTGGGAGGCCGCCTTAGCAAGACAGGTAATATGGCCCTTCCAAGAGAGAGCAGAAGAAAAAGAGACACCGAGAATACTGAGAGAAGTTGAAGGATTGATTTTTGTGTTGTTGAAGAATAAGGCTATAGTCCTCTGGGAGTTCACAGCGGGTAGATAGATTGAGAAATTGGGTTTTGGAAGCATTAAAGGGAACAAGGTTTTATCTGCCCCAATTGGAAATGGTAGTTAGCTCAGAAGATAAGTGTTGCATGGCTTCATTATGTTTGCTTTTGAGGGATTGTTGGCTGGGGCGTTCTGGGAAACTAATTGAAAAGTGTAAGGTAGAGTCGTCTGCATATGAACGGATAAGACTGGAGGTACAGTTGAGAAGATCATTTATGAAAATTAGAAAGAGAATAGGAGATAGGACAGATTCCTGAGGAACACCGGAGTTGATAGGATGAGGAAGTAAACGCTGGCTGTCCACAACCGCAGCTATGGAACGGCCGGAAAGGAAATTAGAGACAAAGGCACAGATGGAGGGATAGAAACCGAAGGAGGGTAGTATAGAAATTAGAGATTTGTGCCAGACTCTATCAAACGCTTTGGGTGTATATGTAAGTTAAGGGGAGGCAGCCCGTTTTTCTGGACCCCCTTCTCCCTAATGTTTAGCCCCATAGTTTTGAGATTATAAGACGTTCGGCCCATTAGTTTGGTGATTTTAACACCTTTCGCCCAATTTCGTTGTCAATTGTAAGACCTTTCGTGCCATTTAGGTGTCGATTATTTCCTGGCGAGCGACAGCGAGCCTGCAATTTTAAGAGGAATTGGCCTTCGGCCGGGACATTTTTCTACCGAAAAATGTACAAATTTATCTTGAATTTATCTTGAATTTATCTTGAATATCTAGGGGGTGTTTTTCTAAGCTTGATGGAGGTCTAGCGAGGAAACTAAAAAAAATATATTAATAAATGAATTAATAGACCAAACAAACGGTGAGTCTCCCCTTAATGTGTGCATGCGGTATATATATAAGTAATATCAGTGATCGTAATCATAGTAGAGGTTAGAGTCAAAGTAGGGATGTGGTTGTACTTGTGATCGTAATAGCTTTAATATTTATTGTTGTGTTTCTATATTGTTCTTGTGTTTATTTTACACCAGGTGTAAAATAGATGATGTTACTTGGCAGGAACGTTGATGCCACTGGTACCAATAGATTATGTTACTTGGCAGGAACGTTGATGCCACTGGTACCAATAGATTATGTTACTTGGCAGGAACGTTGATGCCACTGGTACCAATAGATTATGTTACTTGGCAGGAACGTTGATGCCACTGGTACCAATAGATTATGTTACATGGCAGGAACGTTGATGCCACTGGTACCAATAGATTATGTTACTTGGCAGGAACGTTGATGCCACTGGTACCAATAGATTATGTTACTTGGCAGGAACGTTGTTGTTGTTGTTGCTGTTCTCCAAGCTGCCTGGCCGAACAGCCCCAAGGCCCCAAGCAAGGCCAAGGCCATAACCGAGCGCCCCTACAGAACCCTCCCTGACGACCACAATAAAGCCTTGGTGACTGAAGCCACTCCATGGCGGGGAGCTGAGGAGGGTGCAGAAACGCTCGGGAAACCAAAGCCCCACCCAGGGCCCTGTGCCCCTCAGCAATTATGAAGAGAAAGTTGAGGGGCAAAGGAAAAATGTGACGCTTTGGCTTCCAATCTTGGTAAATTGGGAAGTCAATCCACGGAAGAGACGCCGTCACTTGAGATCTAGAAAATATATAAGTAAAAGGAACAGTCAGAGTAAGCTATGGGTATGGCAGAGATCGCTCAGTTCTCACTCTGATAGATCAGCCCATCACCACATGACTAGAACCCAATCCTCTCAGCATCAGCTAGAAAAGGCCCTAGAAAGACGCCTTTGGCGGGGGGATAGCTCCCCTATTTCAACTCCTTTCGGGGTTGGGCACCCGCCTGGCAGGAACGTTGATGCCACTGGTACCAATAGATTATGTTACTTGGCAGGAACGTTGATGCCACTGGTACCAATAGATTATGTGTGACGCTCCTGCATAGTAGCCACGTGCGGGCATGCGCGAGGGTCGGCTGCCCAGCCGTTTAGAAACCGGCTGGTGGCAGCCGGCCGGCCGGCTTTTCCTTAGTATATATCCTACGACTATGTAACTAATGTCTGGGATATTCTTATGTTGTTTCACAGCTTGAAGCTGCCCTTATTCTTAACCAACGCATCTTAGTATATTTTATTCTCGATAGTTGATTGTTTCATTATTATATATAAGATGTAAGTCTAGTGAGAGTGGGAGGAGACGAGCGGGAGAGAGAGACCGGCTGGGGGACGTTGCTTCGCGCGGGGCGCGGAGAGACTAGCTTGGGACGAGCCTGATTGTTGCCAATTGATCGCAACGTTAGGCATAGTTTCGACTCACGCAAGGGGTAGACGATTTTGACCCGGCAACGGTGTTGAGTGTTGCCAAGCATGGGATGTATTTCGCATGCCTAGGGTGGGGTCCAGACAGATTCAAGACTCAGAGCTCACCTCACTGTCGTACCCTTCGGACCCCCTTGATATCTATCCCTCTCAACCCCACTTAGAAACTTTCTCTCTTACTTTGTATACCTTTTTTCCACTACTTCACCAGTCTATTTAATTACCCCATCCCCTTGATAGACCTTATATCTATCATTGTATTAACGACGAGCTCTCAGATAACTGGATAGGATTTTGGGCCTTATGCAGAGATATAATTGTTAATGAGGCCTAGGAAGCTTTTTTGTTGTCTCATATTTGGTGGTTTCATGCTTGCTAGTGGGTTCTTGTGGCAGGTGAGCAGGGGCTAGACCGGAGGGGGGGCTTTTTGAGATCCTTTAAGTAAAGTCTGCTGGTGCGAGTCCTGTGGACCTGCACGACTTTACTTAGGATACCCGTGGGAGTCTAGGGGCATTTTCTTGTCTGTGTGCCTGTGTGTCTAGTGTTGTGTTGTGTGAGGGCCCTTGCCTAGCCCACTCAGCACTGCGCTAGCACGTCTTGCGTTTGTTTTAGGGTCGCCAGGAGAGAGTCAGATACTTGGGATCTGAGTCTCTCAAGAGAGCACCCTTTCAATTAGAGTAATTTGGCGCACAGACTTGGGAACGTCCCTAGGCTAGAGCAGGTGGCTCAGCCCGGGTATCCGAAGCCTATATCCTTCCGGCTAGACCTCTGCCACCTGGCAGATTAACAGCTAGGGGTTTATTATTTCTGTATGCTTGTTATTGTGCCACAGTTTACCGTTTTTGTGAGCATTGTGAGTCAGGGTGTGGCTTAGAGACTCTGTCCGAGCAGGCTTGCCTGACTAAGAGTGAGAAGCACACCTGTATGTGGTTATGTTGCGAGTTGCTGCCTTTATTTAATTATACCTATGCCATTATACACTGTATGGCCTATCACTAGTATTTATTCCTGCTTATGAGTTAAGAGTTCTCTAAATCCGTAACTTACTTTCTTTGCTAAGCATCAGATCCTACAGTAGCCGCATGCAGTTTAGAAATCTGCATCTTGTCTACCTGTACGATGTTTTGAGGACTGTTTGCTCTCACCTTCTTTCACGCAGGGGTGATTAGTTGTATTAATTAACGTAACGTTAAATGTACTTTCTTCTAGTTTGTTATTAAATTGTTTCTGCAATTTAATTCCGTTATCTATCTTTTCCTTGAAGCTTTAAGTCAACTTAATTGTGTGATCTTTTATATAGCCTGCTTGACTATCAGCAGTCTATAGTGCGTGCACCCTGTAACCGAGTCATAGGATACCTTGTTGTCCAGGCAGGACTCTTGACGGTTTAGGGTGGTTTGTTGCCTGGGTTTATAGATAAGGGTGGGATCTAGCGTTTTTCCGTTGTTGCTTGTTGCCGCATACCTAGTCCAATAGAAAGAGCCCAGTGTTTATATATCCCAGGACGTAACAAATGGCGACCTTGCATAGGATTTACTGAACAGAGGAATATAGTGGTCATTTGTTTTGAGATTCCTTATGATTAAAGGAATACAGTGGACATAGAGGTTATTTTTTTTTTGGAGCAACCAATATAACACATTAAAGACTTTAAATAACATTAGTATATACATACTTGCATAGGAGATAAGGCACATTCTATAACCGTGATAATTACTGCAGTGCACAAACATGTCTAATACATCAGAACACAGTGGTGGGTCAGGTCACGATACGGGCTCGGAGGGAGAAAGACCTGTGGAGTGGCTAGTCGATAGCGAGGAGGGTGCTAGACGATTTTTAGAGGTGCCCCTTACCGCTGCCAGGGTGTTGAAGCTGAATAAGTATATATGGCTTAAAGTGTGTGGCAGGTCTTCAGGGTCACCAGGGTTTAAGTGGCATGAGGAAAGATCAGCTGAGGACTTTGATATTGGGTTTAGAAGGGAGAGACCTGGGTGGAGAGGCGACTGGGGGCCCCGGTCCCCAGCCCCCCCTCCACTCTACCCCCGTATCAAACGTCAGGGTGCCTGAATTTAGTACATACCCCCAAGTTGATGGTCAATGGCAGCGTGGAATTCAATCACAGGGACCCTCCCCATTAAATGCATCTTCCCCTCCTCAAGGGTTGACTCCAGATTTGTTGTTTCGGCTTGAGATGGCCAAGGTTGAGGTTGCTAGAGCTCAGGTTGAGGCTGCCGAGAGACAGGCTAGTGTGCAGGCTGAGGCTGCAGAGAGAACAGCTATACGAGAGGCTGAACTGCAGGCAGAGTCTACTAGGTATCGGGCTGACAGGGAGCTGGAGAGATCTCGAGTGGAGGTAACAGGGCGAAATATTGGGGGAGGTAACAGACATCGGGACCAATCATTGTCGCACCTGCTTAAACTAGTTCCTGTGTTCGATGAATCATGTGTGACTGAGTTTTTTATGCGATTTGAGAAGAAGTGTCAGGAACACCAGTGGCCTCAGGAAAAGTGGGCAGCATTAGTTTCATCAAGACTCCTAGGAAAGGGGCTAAAAGCGTATGATACACTACCTTTAGAGTCCTGTGTAGTTTATGATGAGCTAAAGAAGGCTGTGCTACGGGCCTATGAGTTACAACCAGAAACTTACCGCTTGAAGTTTCGGGGTGTTACTAAGGGCAAGGATAGTACTTTCCTAGAACACGCCCGGGACTTGTCTGATGCACTACGACATTGGCTGCGTTCTGAGAGGGCAGCTACTTTTGAGGAGTTGAGGGAGCTGGTTCTCTTGGAGCAGTTCTTTAAGTGCACAGGCGGGGACTTAACATTAAATATAAAGGAAAACAATCCTAGAACTCTCCAGGAGGCAGCAGAAATGGCTGACCTCCGACTGTCATTAATTCGAGGGTGCGAAGCAGCAGCTAGGAGTGAGTCGGGTGCAAAGGATCGTACCCCTCCCCCTCCCAAGAATTTTGATACACATAAATACACAAAACCAGGTAGCACTGACAATAAAACTGAACATAAACCAAATACCATCCTGTATAAGAAGTCTAATGGTACCTCCCACTCCCAAGGGAATCCAAAGAGTAAAGAGTGCTTTGCATGTCACAAGGAGGGTCACTTTGCAAATGCTTGTCCGAACAAGCCACCAAACAAGGTTGTGTCATTGGCCCGCAACATAGGGGTGTCGCCTATATCTTCTGAGTTTGCCAAGGGTAGTTCGTCAGAGGTTGGGACACAGCCTGTGTTCAAGAGTCCGGAAGGCTCGAACCCTGTCCGCGACGTCTTTGGGGGTCATAGAGGGCATGGTTTTGTGAGGTGGGCTGGCGAAAGGCGAGGAGTTAAGCTATTGCGTGATACTGGGGCTTCTCAGACCTTGTTAAAGAACTTTACTGGTAGGCCGATTAACGTTGCTCGGGTGGTGGTAGTTCAGGGGATCAATGCTACGAAGTCCTACCCGCTGGTGTGGATGGAGCTGGAGGTGGGTGGTGTGGCGAAGGAGCTGGATGTCGGAATCGTAGAGAACTTGCCTGTTGGGGGCGTCGACCTCCTCCTCGGCAACGACTTTGCGGTGCCTGCTTCTAAGGTTTCACCCTTGGTCGTTGCCGAGAAGGCGGCCGACGTTAGTAGGGAGGAACAGGAGCGGGTTGAGAAGTGTAGCGTACAAACCATGGCGTGTGTTGTGACGCGTTCTCAGACATCCGGAGCCTTGCAGCCACCACCTCAGTCTATCAAACCGCGGAGGAAAGGTCACAAGAAAACGGGAAGTGTTGGTCAATTGGAGAGTTTTGAGCCGGCAGTGTTTCTTGGTGACTCATTATTGGCACCTATGTTAGAGTCTGGAGAAGCCCCAGGACCTGTCACAGCTAGTGAGGAGGTAGGGCAGGAAGAGACTCCGAGGCAGCAACGTTACACACGGAGAGAAAAAAGGGTTGCTCAGTTTGATATTGGGGGAGGACTTGGGTTGCTTCGGAAGCATCTAGACAGGTTGGTTCCCTCAGATATTTGTAAACTGCAGTTGGAGGATCCGGAAGTTCAGAAGTGTGGTAATGGTGCTGTCGAGATCAAACACGAGGACGGGGAAACATGTCATGTGAACCTGTTGGAGGAGTTTGTGAGGCAACCACCTAAGCAGCCTACTGTCCCTGCGTTGGTCTGCCGCGGCCAAGGTGGAGAAGGAGAGGGGGGCAGTAGGGCACAGGTGGAGGAGAGTAGGGATTGTCATGTCTCGGCGGAGCAGTGGGCGGGGGACACGAGTCTGGTGGCTGTGGAAGCGCTAGAGCACCTGCCTGAGCAGCAGTGTGCAGCGCTCCAGCACCAGCTCGGTTCATACCCCACTGGTCGTGCCGAGCCCCTGAGTCTCACAACTCGGGCGGTGCAAGATGTTCCGCGGGCAGGTCACGTGAATGTTGAAAGACCGTTAGCCTCGTTGTTTCGGTGGTTCAAGGTGGGCGACGAGGCTTTGGCATGGTTGCCAGGTCAGGGTCGACCCATGGCTGCCAAGGGTGGTGGTCAAAAGGAGGACATTGAGCAGATTGGTGAGGTTGGCTGTGGAGTGGCTGTGCCCGGTCGTCGCATAGCCTCCCAATGCTGCTCTAGTCTAATGCAACAGCCCTACCATAGACCGACTGTATCTGGCCATGTCGCTAAAAGCGGTGATGCTGCGCAGGCAGCTGTCGTCACAAGGAATGCGGGGGTGCGCATGTACGGTATCGGCGGGGAAGCCTTAGCAATAATGAACTATGGGAGTGACTGCACAGGTGGTACTGATTGTCCCTCTCATGACCTGGCTGTTCTAGGGACGAAGGTGGAGAAGGAGGGAGACTACAGGTTAGAAGCTGCGGTCTCGGCTGGGTTGTGGAAGGGCACTAGGATTGTTATTCTGCGAGATAAGTTGTTTACTAGGCTGTGGCAGTGCATCCGCATGTTTGTTGCTTCTCCAGGCCTGATGTACGGGGTAGAATCCGACATGCAGGCTGGAGATAGTGCAAGGCTCAGTTTAATTCCCTACCGTATAAATCCTGCTCGACAGCCTGTGGTGCAAGCAGAGCTGGATTACGTGTTGACGAAGGGTCTGAGGGATAAGGAATGTCGTGAGTGGTCGTTGCCTGTAACTTTGCAACCGGTGTTAAGTGGCAAGATCAGTGAGTGTGTTGATTGCGAGAGTGTGTGTGCATTATCCCTGACAGACGCCTATACCTTATCGAGAGTTGACGACACCATAGACCGCCTCGGGGCTGCATCGCCTATCACGAAGGTAGAACTAGTGAAAGGTTATTGGCAGGCCCCGTTGCCGGAAAGAGCGAAGAGAAATGCCAGTCTTGTGATGAACTGGGCAGTTTATCAGTGCCAGGTGTTGTTTTGCTGCCGGGACACAAGTTGGATGTGTGGCATGCTAAGGGCACTGATAATGTTTTGGCTGATTGGTTGTCACAGGAGGGTTTGTTTGCAGGAGAACCCTCGCCGTTCAGTAGGTGTGTGTTGAGTGTGGAGGAAAATAGGCTGTCACTGTAGTTCAGCCGAAAAAAACAAAAAATTAAAAAAGCAAAAACCTTATAAAAACTCTTTATTTTTATAACGTGTAGAATTTTGTATAAGATGTTGTAGCAGTATCTAAGTTGAATGTTTTCGCTTATTGTTCGCTAAGTTAGTTGAACTTGCTCGGTAGAGCGCAACAGTCTTTATTTCTTTTTTATATATAGTGCCTTGTGTCGCAACAGTGTGTGGTACTATGAGAAGCTTTCTGTTAGATATGAAGAACTTAGTCAAGTGTCTTATATCTTGGGGGAGGTGTGACGCTCCTGCATAGTAGCCACGTGCGGGCATGCGCGAGGGTCGGCTGCCCAGCCGTTTAGAAACCGGCTGGCGGTAGCCGGCCGGCCGGCTTTTCCTTAGTATATATCCTCCGACTATGTAACTAATGTCTGGGATATTCTTATGTTGTTTCACAGCTTGAAGCTGCCCTTATTCTTAACCAACGCATCTTAGTATATTTTATTCTCGATAGTTGATTGTTTCATTATTATATATAAGATGTAAGTCTAGTGAGAGTGGGAGGAGACGAGCGGGAGAGAGAGACCGGCTGGGGGACGTTGCTTCGCGCGGGCGCGGAGAGACTAGCTTGGGACGAGCCTGATTGTTGCCAATTGATCGCAACGTTAGGCATAGTTTCGACTCACGCAAGGGGTAGACGATTTTGACCCGGCAACGGTGTTGAGTGTTGCCAAGCATGGGATGTATTTCGCATGCCTAGGGTGGGGTCCAGACAGATTCAAGACTCAGAGCTCACCTCACTGTCGTACCCTTCGGACCCCCTTGATATCTATCCCTCTCAACCCCACTTAGAAACTTTCTCTCTTACTTTGTATACCTTTTTTCCACTACTTCACCAGTCTATTTAATTACCCCATCCCCTTGATAGACCTTATATCTATCATTGTATTAACGACGAGCTCTCAGATAACTGGATAGGATTTTGGGCCTTATGCAGAGATATAATTGTTAATGAGGCCTAGGAAGCTTTTTTGTTGTCTCATATTTGGTGGTTTCATGCTTGCTAGTGGGTTCTTGTGGCAGGTGAGCAGGGGCTAGACCGGAGGGGGGGCTTTTTGCGATCCTTTAAGTAAAGTCTGCTGGTGCGAGTCCTGTGGACCTGCACGACTTTACTTAGGATACCCGTGGGAGTCTAGGGGCATTTTCTTGTCTGTGTGCCTGTGTGTCTAGTGTTGTGTTGTGTGAGGGCCCTTGCCTAGCCCACTCAGCACTGCGCTAGCACGTCTTGCGTTTGTTTTAGGGTCGCCAGGAGAGAGTCAGATACTTGGGATCTGAGTCTCTCAAGAGAGCACCCTTTCAATTAGAGTAATTTGGCGCACAGACTTGGGAACGTCCCTAGGCTAGAGGAGGTGGCTCAGCCCGGGTATCCGAAGCCTATATCCTTCCGGCTAGACCTCTGCCACCTGGCAGATTAACAGCTAGGGGATTATTATTTCTGTATGCTTGTTATTGTGCTACAGTTTACCGTTTTTGTGAGCATTGTGAGTCAGGGTGTGGCTTAGAGACTCTGTCCAAGCAGGCTTGCCTGACTAAGAGTGAGAAGCACACCTGTATGTGGTTATGTTGCGAGTTGCTGCCTTTATTTAATTATACCTATGCCATTATACACTGTATGGCCTATCACTAGTATTTATTCCTGCTTATGAGTTAAGAGTTCTCTAAATCCGTAACTTATTTTCTTTGCTAAGCATCAGATCCTACAGTAGCCGCATGCAGTTTAGAAACCTGCATCTTGTCTACCTGTACGATGTTTTGAGGACTGTTTGCTTTCACCTTCTTTCACGCAGGGGTGATTAGTTGTATTAATTAACGTAACGTTAAATGTACTTTCGTCTAGTTTGTTATTAAATTGTTTCTGCAATTTAATTCCGTTATCTATCTTTTCCTTGAAGCTTTAAGTCAACTTAATTGTGTGATCTTTTATATAGCCTGCTTGACTATCAGCAGTCTATAGTGCGTGCACCCTGTAACCGAGTCATAGGATACCTTGTTGTCCAGGCAGGACTCTTGACGGTTTAGGATGGTTTGTTGCCTGGGTTTATAGATAAGGGTGGGATCTAGCGTTTTCCGTTGTTGCTTGTTGCCGCATACCTAGTCCAATAGAAAGAGCCAAGTGTTTATATATCCCAGGACGTAACATATGTTACTTGGCAGGAACGTTGATGCCACTGGTACCAATAGATTATGTTACTTGGCAGGAACGTTGATGCCACTGGTACCAATAGATTATGTTACTTGGCAGGAACGTTGATGCCACTGGTACCAATAGATTATGTTACTTGGCAGGAACGTTGATGCCACTGGTACCAATAGATTATGTTACTTGGCAGGAACGTTGATGCCACTGGTACCAATAGATTATGTTACTTGGCAGGAACGTTGATGCCACTGGTACCAATAGATTATGTTACTTGGCAGGAACGTTGATGCCACTGGTACCAATAGATTATGTTACTTGGCAGGAACGTTGATGCCACTGGTACCAATAGATTATGTTACTTGGCAGGAACGTTGATGCCACTGGTACCAATAGATTATGTTACTTGGCAGGAACGTTAATGCCACTGGTACCAATAGATTATGTTACTTGGCAGGAACGTTGATGCCACTGGTACCAATAGATTATGTTACTTGGCAGGAACGTTGATGCCACTGGTACCAATAGATTATGTTACTTGGCAGGAACGTTGATGCCACTGGTACCAATTTTTAGCTGAAACCTCATGAAAAAAGAGCCCACATGTTGATCAGGTCAATGGAGGAGATTTTCCCAGTATTATTAACTCTTCCATTTGTGAGTAATTACAACTGATGCACAAAATTAGACAAAATAGTCCAATATGAACAAATTTGTTGTCTATGTGATTTTTATTTAACAATTTATGTGTTGGGAGTCAATTTGAACAAAAATCCTGAGGTACAGGATCAGTATCATCAGATATAGGTTGGGCTATGTAAATAATGACAAGAAAATTGCATGGTCCCCCCAAAATGAGTTACTTGAGAAGTGCGTGCGGAGTTACATGGAGGGATGGACAGACGAATGAGGAAGTACGAGAGAGGTGTAGTGTGGATGTAGATATGCTGGAAAGTGTGAAAAGGAACACCTTGAGATGGTTCGCCCATGTGGAACGTATGGGAAATGAAAGAATGACTAAGAGAGTGTACGAGAGTGAGGTGGAAGAACAGAGAGGGAGAGGTAGACCAAGTGAGAGGTGGAAAGATGGAGTTAAGAAGTATATGAGCGAAGGAGGTGCTGGATGGGAGGAGGGGTATCGACTGACTGGGGGCTGAGGTGCATGGGGGGAGTTTCGTTCGTGGCCACCCCCTTCGGGGATCACTGCGTCTGGCAATTGATAGATAGATAGGTAAACCTAAGCTTCGTTAGATGCTGTAATAACCTCCCGAAAATCTGTGCCCAGGGCTGGAATCGAACCCGGGTCCCTTGGGTTACGAGAGAAAAACGTTACCATGAGACTAATAGAGGTACCTCACGTAGGCTGGTTGTTTAAGTGTATTTCCGCATCTTGTTCAGTTTAAGCTAACCTATTTTCACTGACTTTACATGTTGATGTTAGTGTAGTTGTTGTTGGTGTTATTTTATCTTATTGGTGATGTGTTGCTGTTTATGTAATAGTGTGTGTGGTTGTGGTTGTGGTTGGTGTTGTTGTTGTTGTTGTAGTTCCCCGGACTGTCTGGCCGAACAGTCCCGAATATGGTAGACCAAAGCCGGTTCAGATGCTCGGGCCCCGAAGGGACCAGGATGAGATGATATCTGTCACTGAGAAGGAGGTGGGGGAGGGGATCATTAGCCCACAGGCTTGCACCTCCGGGCCAATGCCCCCACCGTCCGGAGCCCCCCTTGCAGTGCCACCCAATCGGGTGATTTCGCCAGCACCTAGAAAGAGAAGTAGTACAGGAAAAGAGACAGACAGAAACGGCTAAGGTTGGGTAGAGGATACCAAACCTCACTCTGGATAGGACCAGCCCTCACCCTTGTGTTGTTGATGTTGGTGTAGTTGATGTTGTTGGTGTATCCTTTGTGTTGTTTGTGTATTAGCTGTTATGTGAGTGCTTAAATGTTGGAAATAATTTTGTTGTTGTTTGTTGTTGATATTATATAATTACTTGTGTAGCTACTGATATATTTGTTTGTAAAGATGTTGTGTAGTTGCTGATATTGATGGAGTGGTAGTTGTGTGGCTAGTTGTTAGTGTTGCTTGTGCAATTATTGATGTACCTTTTGTAGTAGTTATTGATGATGCAATTTTTGTTGTCATGCTTGTAATTTTAGTAGTAGTTGTTGTACTTGTTGTTTCAGTAGATGTAGTTGTGGTTGTAGTTGTAGATGTGGAAGTTGTTGTAGTCGTTGTAATAGCTGTGGTTGTAGTAGTAGTTGTATTTATAGTTGTAATTGTAGTAGTAGATGTGGTACTTGTTGATGTAGGAGTTGCTGTAGTTGTAGATGTTGAAGTTGTTGTACCAGAGGTTGTTGTAGTCGTTGTAGTAGCTGTGGTTGTTGTTGATGTAGTAGTAGTAGTAGTAGTGGTAGCAGTAGTACAAAGGAGTACAAAGGAAATCAAGCAACAACAGGTCTAGTGACCCTTCTAGGCTGCTTGTCCTCCAAAACACTGAGGATCAAGTGTCCAAACAGTGGTTTAGAGTGGGTAAGGGAACATTGGAAAGGGAACTACTGCCCTGGAACTAATGTCCGTGGCAGGATTAGGAAGTTAGTAGAGGACAGATGGGTTAGTAACTGAGGGGGGAGATAAAATAAAGTTATTCATTTACAAACGCAGTCAGTCGCGGGTTTGATGCGAGATATTTGTCTAGGCGGAGTTTAAATGAATCAACGGTGCTGCAGTCTATAACGTCTCGGGGAAGCCCATTCCACAAGTTGACAACTCGATTGAAGAAGAAATTCTTAGATTCGTGGGAGTTAAAAGATTTACCAATAATTTTGCAACCGTTTCCCCGCGTGTAATTAGATTGGTCGATAGGGAAGTACTTACTACAGTTCATATTGTCGATGCCTTTGATGATTTTAAACACTTGAATTAAGTCACCTCTTAATCTGCGTTGGGTTAAAGGAAATAGATTTAATTCTCTAAGACGCTCTTCGTATGGTTTGTTCTTTAGGCTAGGTATCATTTTGGTAACTCTACGCTGAACTCGTTCTAGCTTGTTTATATATAGTTGTATATATATAGTTATATATATATATATAGTAGTATATATAGTTGTAGTAGTTGTTGTTTGTGTAGTTGTGGTTGTGCTTTCTGTAGTTATTGGTATTGATCGCAGGGTAATTATGGATTTTATGAATATCCAGGTTCGTTTAGCAGGATGTGTGCAGATTTCTGAAGTTGTGGCGTTGGTACTGGGTGGGATGGTGACCCTTGTTCCTGGGTTAAGGGTTAAGGGTTTATTTTTAAGTTGATTATTTCATATATTTATTTTTTATATTCCTCCCTAGACCTACATCAAACATGAAAAAACATCCATTAGATCGCCCTTCTAGATTAATTTGTACATTTTTCGGTAGTTCAGGTTAGTTCATCCATAAACGGCGCTGGGAAGCGATTTTTTTTTTAAGAATATCACCCTAGATAGGGTGATATTCTTAACCCCTACTGTACCGTAGGATACAGTAATAAAAGTCCCCCCCATTCCCAAGCAATGTGGCCAAAATGGCAAGATAGAACAAACTTCCACCTCAAGAGATGAAGGAAGTCTGGCTCCCCCAGCCTTCAGAGGGTCTTACATAAGCTGAGAAGTGTTGCCATATCGAGAGCAGTGCTCAAATGGTCGTGGTACCAGGTAGAGCCTGATACAGGCAGTTACAAGGAAATTACATTACTGACGGCTACTAGCCGTCGCTGGGACTGGGGAGTGACTTATCTACTGACGGCTAGGAGCCGTCGCTGGGATTGGACGGGTTAAACAATTCTTTCACTTCGTATCGCCGTTAATGGGCGAAAAATCTTGAAAAAATTAGAAATATTAGTGCTAATCCGTGTAGCATACTCTTTTTAAACAACGCTCATTCCCACAGTATTCGTTCGTTATTAGGCGATGCGGGGGGAATGAATGATTGAAGAATACCATGTAATAGAGAGCTTGGCCAGGCTCCCGGCTGAACGAAGGTTCGTACTCCGCCATAAGTGATCATGCGCATTCCCAGGACCATCCCATACATGACACCCAGTTTAACATCCTCTCCAGTCATAGCTCTCAACTAAAACAACGAATATGTGAGGCTCTACACACCTATCTAACTAAATCCGAAATAGGTACCCTTGATTCCCCTTTCGATATATTTTGTTTCTAATAATTATGCTTGCCTACATTTGCGTTTATGTGTTTTCTTGTCTTTTACTTATTACTGTATAATTAATGTTCACGATTTTAGGATTATTTTGTTTTTCTTTATTATTCCAGCTTTGGTATTTAAGTTCTCCCATGTTTGTTGTTCTTAATTATGCAATTTTGGCTGTATCTTAATTATAGACCTGAAGATGAGAACAGTGGTTCTCGAAACTCTCACAAAATGATGTTATTCATCCCTTCGTTGGTTCTTCTATATATTATCAAGATACGCTTTCCAAGTTACTAATCTCTCTCTCTCTCTCTCTCTCTCTCTCTCTCTCTCTATATATATATATATATATATATATATATATATATATATACTGTATATATAAGGCATTGTTAATTATATGATAACATTAAACCTATGGTTACAACTTGTTGCATAGCATCGAATATTACCGGTAATATTTGTTTGGAAAGATACATGTAGCTGTTAAATGATGTCCTGCATTATATTATTTCTCACATTTTACCAATTTCCTGCTGAATATCTGCTATGTACTAGCCTATAATAAACTTCCTACTTTTCCTTTGCTTTGTATCAGGTACCAAATGTCTCCTAGATATTATATACTAAGCACTACCCTGTATCATAATATCGATTTGTATGTTGTCTTGGAACGATACATGGCGATATAACACGAGTTCCTACCTTTAATTTGTATGTTGTCTTGGAACGATACATGGCGATATAACACGAGTTCCTACCTTTAATTTGTATGTTGTCTTGGAACGATACATGGCGATATAACACAAGTTCCTACCTTTAATTTATCCAATAATGACAGTTCACTTTGTATTGGATTGAAAATAATAAGACTTGTTTCCCATGACATCGGATATGAACTATGAACTACCTTGGCCAACTGTACATGGTGTGTGAAGGGGGTTGTATTTGTCAGTAGTGTGGTTGTGGTGGTGAATGGTGTGGTGGAAGAGGGTGTTGTATGTAGTTCCAGTAAGGTGGTAGTTGTGCGCTGCGACCAGTTAAAATTACCTGTGGACAAAACGAGAATAATGGTGGGGTTAGTTGTTGCCTTAGATTAGGTTAGCTTAAAATAGCTTAAGTTAACTTATGATATACTAGATTAGGTTAGGTTAGTTTACAATAGCTTAGGTTAACTTGGGATATACTAGATTAGGTAAGGTTAGATTACAATATCTTAGGGTAACTAAGGATATACTAGATTAGGTTAGGCTTGGTTAGTTTAGGTTAGTTTACAATAGCTTAGGTTAACTTAGGGACGGTGCCCCTGCATCATGCAACGGTATGGGCCGAAAGTGGTCGCCACTCTAACGGGATATGTCCAGATTGCCAGAGGTGTCACTGCGGCCATCACAGCATCCTTGTGGTGACCATAGTAACGCCTCTGGCAACATTGAATTCAACTCCAAGTCCGTCTTTACTTTCCCTGCCTGCCTGCCTCCCCTTCCTACACTAACTACCTCCCTGCCTGTCTGCCTGCTTCCCATGCCTACCTATCTCTGCCTGCCTCCCCTGCCTGCCTGCCTCCCCTGCCTACACTACCTATCTTCCTGCCTGTCTGCCTGCTTCCTCTGCCTACCTGTCCCTGCCTACATTAACTACCTCCCTGCCTGTCTGCCTGCTTCCTCTGTCTACCTATCCCTGCGTGCCTCCCCTGCCTACACTACCTATCTTCCTGCCTGTCTGCCTGCTTCTTCCTCTGCCTACCTATCCCTGCCTACACTAACTACCTCCCTGCCTGTCTGCCTGCTTCCTCTGTCTACCTATCCCTGCCTGCCTCCCCTTCCTACACTACCTATCTTCCTGCCTGTCTGCCTGCTTCCTCCTCTTCCTACCTATCCCTGCCTGTCTCCCCTACCTATCTCCCTGCTTGTCTGCCTGCTTCCTCTGTCTACCTGTCCCTGTCTGTCTCCCCTGCCTACACTACCTATCTCCCTGCTTCCTCTGTCTACCTGTCCCTGCCTGCCTACACTAACTACCTCCCTGCCTGCTTCCTCTGTCTACCTGTCCCTGCCTGCCTCCCCTGCCTACACTACCTATCTTCCTGCTTCCTCTGTCTACCTATCCCTGCCTGCCTCCCCTGCCTATCTTCCTTTCTGTCTGCCTGCTTCCTCTGTCTACCTCTCCCTGCCTGCCTCCCCTGCCTACACTACCTATCTCCCTGGCTGTCTGCCTGCTTCCTCTGTCTACCTATCCCTGCTTTCCTCCCCTGTCTACACTACCAATTTCCCTGCCTTGTTTACATAAGAACATAAGAACATAAGAAAATGGGAGTCTGCAGAAAGCCGATTGGCCTAAGCAAGGCAGATCCCTGTCCCACACAACCCCAATTCATTACAAAGCCCAATTATAGGCTTCACACTCTAATACCCTGAGGATCATCTTACCAAAACGGTTAGAGATTAACGCAGGATTATGGAGGTCTGCAGAGCGCTGATTGGCCCAACCCGGCTGATCCCCCTTCACACCCAACCCTTCTCGTCCATATGCTTATCCAATTTTATCTTAAAGCTCCCTACAGTTTTAGATCCCACTATAGCACTTGGTAGTCCATTCCACCCGTCTACAACTCTGTTACCAAACCAATACTTGCCTATATCTTTTCTGAAACGAAATTTATCTAATTTGAAACCATTGGTACGAGTTCTTTCGCTATCACTGAGCTTTAGTACATTTGCCATGTCCCCTTTGTTAATCC